>JAVKPL010001627.1:0-171089 GCA_032173675.1 Gastrolobium villosum
GCCTACATGGAAGCTCTAGACTGGCAAAATCGATCTATAAGGACCCACCCAGGACCCTGGTGGAATTCAACACGCGTTCTAAGAAATATTTAGAACTCGAGCAAATGGAGCTGGAAAATGTTGACCAGAAGCATCATCCGGGTCAATCCGATAGGCCGGGGCCAAGAAAGCCAGGAGATTCGCGGGGGAAAAAGCCAGACGAACGTTTCCCAACTCGAGGGCGGTATGAGAAATATGCTCCATTGAATGCTCCTCGGTCGCAGATTTGGCGTGAGGTGGCTTCTACCGAAATGAAGACCGTGGAAAAACCTCGGCCATTGCAGCATCCAGCCGGCCTAGACCAATCACGATACTGTGCATTCCATGACGGCCCAGGGCACTCTACAGATGAATGCTGGGACCTCCGGGATGCCATTGAGAAATATATCCGGGAAGGAAAGTTACGTCAATATCTCATCCGCACTCAGGGATGGAGAAATCGAAAGAGGAGAGGAGGCAAGTCTGTCAATCAGTCTAATGAGAATAAAAAATTTAAAGAGGACAACCGCAGCAATAAGCAAGCCCGTGATGATGACGAATTCCAGGAGCCGGAATTCGAATGCAATGTTATCAGTGGCGCGTTTGGTGGAGGTGGCGATACTATGAACGCTCGGCGAAAGTACCTCAGGGAGGTGCTCTCCATCAGAGAACGTCCTAGATTCAAGGAAGAAGAGCCAGAACCACCGTTGCTGTATTTCACAAGGAAAGAGTTGGACGACGTGATACCAGGCCACGTAGACGGGTTGGTTATCACTGGGACGTTGGTGAACTGCAAGGTCAAAAAAATCTTCTTAGATAATGGAAGTTGCGCTGACGTCATCCTATGGCAGGCCTTTAAAAAAATGAATCTTGACGAAGAAGATCTTCGGCCCTGTAACACAGCCTTAATTGCTTTTAATGGGCAAGACACCATACCCAAAGGGTACATTGATTTGCGGTTGACGTTAGGCACAAAGGAGGCATACAGATCTGAAAGGGTGCGGTTCATCGTGGCCGACTTCCCTTCGGAATACAACATGATCCTGGGGAGGCCGACAATCCATGATTGGGACATGCTGGTGTCTACCAAGCACCAAAAGCTCAAAATGATCTCTAAACAGGGTACGGTGCTCACTATAGCTGGAGACCAGAAGGAGTCTAGAGACTGTTATTTCAGATCTGTTCGAATGGTGACGAGGGATCCCAACACTTCTACGGGAATTAGCCAGCCTGGTAACAAACCCCCTCCACACAGGTCGGTTAGCATGGTCGACTTCGACATGCGAGATGAGGAGCAGATGCCGCGACCGGAGCCGGAGGGCGAGTTAGAAACTATCAATATTGGAGAACCGGGGCAGGTCACCAAGATAGGCAAGGATCTAGCCACAGTCGACAAGCAGAGCCTGATTGCATGTCTTGACCGAAATCGCGATGTTTTCGCATGGAGGTCATCTGACATTCCCGGGGTGGATCCGAGCTTTTGCTGCCACAAGCTTTCTGTATATCCGGGGTCAAAACCGGTAGCCCAAAAGAAGCGCAATCTCAGCTCGGAGCGACGTCAGGTGTTGGAAGACCATGTCAAAGAACTGCTAGAAGCGGGGTTCATTAGAGAAATACAATATACGACTTGGTTGTCCAACGTGGTGATGGTAAAGAAACCAAGCGGGAAATGGCGAGTATGCACCGACTACACCGACCTAAATAAGGTATGTCCTAAGGATGCATACCCGATGCCAAACATTGATCAACTGGTCGACAGCTCATCTGGTTTCCGGATGCTATCCTTTATGGACGCATACTCCGGCTACAACCAAATCCCATTACATCCTGATGACCATGAAAAAACTGCATTCATTGCTGAGAAAGCCAATTACTGCTATAATGTCATGCCATTCGGACTGAAAAATTCTGGAGCCACGTACCAGAGGATGATGAACCAGGTCTTCTCGGATCAGTTGGGTAAAAACGTGGAGGTATACATTGACGATATGATCGTCAAATCAGCCGGAATGGAAGCACATATCCAGGACTTGGAACAAACATTTGGCAAGTTACGACAACACCGCATCCGCTTGAATCCGGCAAAATGTGCTTTTGGCGTTTTTGCAGGAAAATTTCTTGGCTTCATGTTGACACACCGGGGCATAGAAGCCAACCCAGATAAATGTGGAGCCATATTGCAAATGACGGCCCCAAAAAGTAAGAAAGAAATACAGCAACTGACGGGAAGGCTGGCATCCCTCACCCGTTTCTTACCTCGGTCGGCGGAGACAGCCCTTCCTTTCTTTAAACTGCTACGAAAGGAGGTGCAGTACGGATGGAGTACAGATTGCGAAGTTGCATTCCAGGAGATTAAGAGGAGATTATCTTCTCCACCCATTCTGGCCAAACCCAAAGAACAAGAAACTTTAATCCTTTACTTGTCCGTTGGGGAGTTGGCGGTCAGCTCGGTCCTGGTGCGAGAAGACGATGAAGGCCAACAACCCATCTACTTTGTAAGCCGACTCCTACAAGGAGCCGAATTGCGATATCAACGGTTAGAAAAGATAGCTTTTGCACTCCTCACCTCAGCTCGCCGACTTCGACCGTACTTCCAGGCTCACAAAATCCTGGTTCGATCCGACTTCCCAATCCGACAAATACTCCACAAGCCGGACTTAGCAGGCAGAATGATGAGTTGGGCGATAGAACTATCGGCATTTGACATCACATTTGAGAACCGAAAGGCAATCAAATCGCAAGCCTTGGCCGACTTCGTCCGGGAATTAACCTCGGCACCACAGATCTCTCCTGATGACTTGGATAAATGGACCATATATGTGGATGGATCCTCTAATTCCAAAGGAAGTGGAGCCGGGGTCATTATAGAGAATCCGGACGGGGTAGCGGTGGAGTATTCCATGAAAATGGACTTTGAGACCTCAAACAATCAGGCGGAGTATGAAGCCTTCATAGCCGGCTTGCTCCAGGCTAAAGAGCTTGGAGCCCGGAAGATCAGAATCTGCAGCGATTCCCAGTTGGTTACTTCGCAGGTTGAGGGCAATTATCAGACAAAGGGACCCTTGTTAATGAAATATTTGGAGCATGTCAAGCAGGTAATGGCGCACTTTGAGGAGGTGGAAATCAGCCACATCCCAAGGAACGCAAATAGCAGGGCGGACATATTATCCAAGCTCGCCAGTACGAAAGGATGGGGGAATTATAGAACCGTCATAGAGCAGAATATTCCCGAGCCGACCTGCATGATGCACATCTCGCAGGTAGACGATTGGCGTAGCAACATAATTGCATACCTTGATGGGGGCACAGTGCCCGAAGAAAAAGCTGTGGCCAGAAAACTCATCCGGGATGCCGCATCATATACCTTGTTTGAGGGGCAGTTGTATAAAAAAGGAATCTCAACTCCCCTACTCAAATGTGTCAACTCAGATAGAGCACAATATGTGCTGTCTGAAATACATGAAGGGGTTAACGGCCAGCATGTCGGTGGGAAAGCCTTGGCTCGGAAGGCGCTTCGTGCCGGATACTTTTGGCCATCCATGGCAAAGGATGCAAAGGATCACGTACAACGATGTAACGAATGCCAGAGACACGGTAAAAACCTCTTGGCCCCACCTGAGGAGCTGAACTTTATTACGGCTCCATGGCCGTTCTACAAGTGGGGAATGGACATTCTGGGGCCGTTTACGGCAGCAGAGGGTCAGCTTAAATGGCTGATAGTAGCCATTGATTACTTCACCAAGTGGATCGAGGCAGAGCCAATTGCTTCCATCACCTCGGCCCGTATACAGCGTTTTTTAGAAAGAAATGTAATATGCCGTTTTGGTATCCCGGCGGAAATTGTAACGGATAACGGCACCCAGTTCACTAGCAAAGGGTTTCAACACCTCATGACTGGGTTCCACATCCGGCACAGATTTGCCTCGGTGGAACACCCTCAGACTAATGGGCAGGCTGAAGCAGCTAATAAGGTTATAGTTGAAGGCTTACGCCGACGTATGGAGCAATCCGCTAAAGGTAAGTGGGTAGAAGAGCTCTACTACGTGCTTTGGGGGTACAGAACCACGGTTCAAACCTCGGTGGGCGAATCTCCCTTCAAACTCACATATGGATGTGAGGCCATGATCCCAGTGGAGTTAGGGGAACCATCTTGGAGAAGAGTTCAAACTCTCACACAAACAGAGAAGGATAATAATGACAAGGTGGCGGTTGAGCTTGACCTAATAGAAGAAATCCGAACTATGGCGCACTGCAGAAATTACGCGGCCAAACAACTGGTGGCTAACCGGTTCAATAAAAAGGTGCGACCTCGGTCATTTGAAGTTGAGGATTTAGTCCTGCGAAGGGCGGATATAGGAGGGCGAAACGCGTCACAAGGAAAATTAGCCCCTAGATGGGAAGGTCCGTTCAGAGTCAAAAACAAATTGTCCAAAGGAGCTTACGTGCTAGAAACTTTGAAAGGAAAGCAGGTGGCGAGGACATGGAATGCAGATAAGTTGAAAAAATATTACAGTTAAATCAAATGTCTAAACGATGTTTCTGTTATAACTTTGTAATTCAATGAATTCCGTATTTCTATTATTAATAAGTTGTACCCAACTTTGATAATTTATGCAATAAATGCACTTTCCGACGTCTGGAAACCAGCGTTGCAAGAAATCGAACCCGCCGTTGCCAAACAAAAGCTCGGTTGAGTGTTCGTTTCTAAACTAGAATCCGAGCTTCAGGATCCCATGTCAAATGGGAAGTTCTAAATTCTAGATTGAAATCCGAAGTTATGGGAACCTAGCCGGCCAAATAGGCCAGAGCCAAGCGTTCACAACCGGGTTACCAAATCGAACCCGCCAACCTGGTTGAGAGTTCGAATATAAGTTGAATCCGCGATAGATGAACCCATTGGAAGTTCGAAATACGCGAAGAAAAAAATAAGAAAGCCCGGGTGTTTGAACCCGCCTTGCCCAAAGGGCAAGGTTGAGAGTGCTAACCTTGGCCCATATATCGAAAATGGGAAATTATCGGCTACATTCCAAATCCGGCAACAAAACTCGAAATATACGAGACGGATATTGCAATAAAAGCAGATAAATTACACAGTTAATTCTAGTTTCGAATTAATATCCAATTAAACCAAAAAGCGTTTACAAAAGAGGCCGGGATAACAACGGCATATTACAAATTACGGGGTACTCCCCCTCAAATTGGGCTGTGAGCCGGACTCCGGTTGCCGACCTTCCTCCTCCACGCCAGGGGCATCATTTTCCCCTTCTGCTGCGATGGGCTCCTCGACTGCCGAATGAAAAGTTCCGCCACTAACATAGCCATAACAGTCTAGCTGGTCCAAGTTAAGAGACGCTTCAGGGTTAAAAAATTTAACCTGGTTCACCGCATTCTGGAAAGCGGAACTAACAGCGTTTTCAAGCACAGTCTGGCTTTGGTTATAGTCAGCCTGCAACTCCTCCTGCTGCGCCTTCAGCTGTTTCAGTTGAGAGGCCATCTCCTCACGTGCGGCCTCCGCCTTGGACAGCATGGATAGCTTGGCTTTGATATACCTTACTATGGCGTCCTTGCCACCCTCCACTCCGCAACAATCCGAGATGGCATTAAGATCGGCTTGCGAGTTATGCACTGACAGACTGAGCTTGGCCACATCAGACTTCAGAACTTGATTTTCCTGCTTTAGCTCGGTAAGCTGAATCTGCATGTTGTCCTTCTCGGATAGAATTTCCGAGTGCTTCTCGAGCAGGAGAGAGTACGGTTTCATCAATGAAGCCGCTTTAAAAAGGTATTGCTCAGCTTTCTGAAGCTCCTCCGCTTCGGTCTTGGAAGGAGCAGGAGAACCATAGAAGGAAGGTGGAGCACGAGTCACGCCACGTAGCTCGGCCGTGACCCCCATCTCCCATAATGAGCCCCTCCTTAAACCAGCA
The DNA here is from genome assembly GCA_032173675.1 of Gastrolobium villosum. Lineage (NCBI taxonomy): Eukaryota > Viridiplantae > Streptophyta > Magnoliopsida > Fabales > Fabaceae > Gastrolobium > Gastrolobium villosum. The sequence continues at coordinate 5,943 of JAVKPL010001627.1, forward strand.
GGTAGGGGAGAGGGTGGGGCGTTACCCCGCGCAACGGCTACCACGGCCCGGGTGGTGCCTCCAGTAGTAAGGGGGGTCTCCTCTGGCTCCCCATCCAACCAATTTTCCCCATCATTGGTCAGATCCAAGATGGAAGTGCCGTGATGGGGCTCAGGGTTGGATGAACCCGCACCCAGGGGAGGAGCAGCAACCTTAGTTTTCTTTGGGGGGGGGGACGGGCTACACCCTTGCCCCGCAATACCCGGCAGTAGTCAGGCACGTCATCCGAGCTAGGGTTCATGGTTAAACCTGGCAAACAAAAGAAGCAAGGTTATCAGCATAATTAAGGACATATCAAATTCCAAAGCAGGATAAAAACGACGAGTAAATAAAATGTTGAAAAGCATACTGGGTTGGTCGCTTGCAACAGAGGACTTAGCGACCAAGGACGCAGCGCTCATATGACCCTGGGTATGCACATGGGTTAGCAAGGTCCTGACATTAAGCTTCTCCTCGGTTGATAAGGGCAGCTTGTAATCAGCCGACTTTCGGAGGTAATGTTGACGGGACCAATATAATGGGAATTTCCCCTCATCTTTTTCCCCAACGAACCACGGCTTCTCATTGGCCTCGGCCACGACCTTGAAGTACGCGCCTTTGAAGTTTTTGAAGGAGTCACTATATACAGAAAATAACCTTCTGGACGGCTTACTAATACGACCCCGGATACTGGCCCAACCCTTCAACTTGGGAGGTTCAGAACCGGAGCGTGGGGTATAAATGTTAAAAAAGTACATAAACAGGGCAACAGAACAGTTAATGGACAGGGATGTGCAAAGTTGCTCGAAGGCAACAATATACGCCCATCCGTTAGGGTGAATTTGAGTGGGAGCTAAAAGGAAGTGGTTTAAAAGGCATATAATAAAGGGGGAGAAAGGAAAGCGAATACCGATCTTGGTGATCAAGTCTCGGTAAAAGAAGAAAAAGGGAGGCTCTTATGGATTCCGACCTGAGCACACTGGCTCATCCTCCGCCGGACAGAAGGTATTAAAACCTATTGGGTTACCAATGGGTAACCCAGATATTTCCTCTGTGGTCAAGGAGGACCTAAAACTAAGGACTTCCTGGGTCACCCAGGGAAATTGCCGGCGCAGACTAACATCTACCGGGGCAGAACCTTCTTCAACGACTGCAACCTCGGCTTCCAGCTCGTGGTTAGATGAGGTAGTTTCCATGTTGAGTTCTGCAGAAGGGGACTCCATAAGAACCTAGAACAGCAAAATGGGTGGATTAAAAATAGCAAAAGAAGCAAAGTACACGCACCTGAGTTAAAAAAACTACGGTGTGAAGAGCTCGAAGAACTATCTGAAGAGGTCATCGGAGCTGGACTTCTAAGTCCGACATAGTGAAAACAACTGCCTAGGACAAGATTCGCCATAAAGTCATTACCATTCCCAATAAATTGCGCGCTAAGGTGAACGCAATTGAAGCAGGGATTTGGATTCTGGGAAAGGGAGGTCGACGGTTGGGGCTGAACAGAGGACGGATTCAAGGGAACTTGATCTCGAGGACCAGTGATGAGAAGGGGAGATGACCTAGGTCTATCATCTAAGGAAGGGTTGGCGCTCGTGGGCATATAGCCCGCGATGCGGGTAGATGGCAAGGACCGACCTCGCCTTGAGGGTCGAGACCGCCCTTGACCACTGGGACGAGATCCCACTGGTGGACAGCGTCCAGACCCAGGAGCACGACGACGATGCTCGGGCCTAGAAACCGGCAGCCGACATCCACGGCTAGAAGAGGCACCTTGGCCTCGAATCACCTCCTCCTCAGCAGCTTTAGCTTCCTCCTCTGCCAAGATCTCATCACTCCGGCCGAAAACACGGGGACAAGTGGCCCTCCTATTCTCATAAGGAATTCCCTTATCCATGTTGGAAACTTTTCCACAAAAGAGCAGCAAACGCCAACCAGCGATAGTAAGAAAATTGAATATAAAGAAGATGAATGCAGAGGAAGAATGCGAAGACAGACTAAACGCGGCAATGAAAGCAGTAACCACAGGAATGCAAGCAACGAGCAATAATAAAAGGCAAGAAGATAAAGGAGACCAGAAAGTTCATACTTACAGAGCAAGTGACGTTGAAGTATTGAACGGAGAAGTTTGATGCCACCAGAAAATCTTGAAAGCACAAAATGTCACAAGCCGCAAATGAAACAACGAAAGAAGCAGAAGGTGAAGAAAGGGGGGAAACATCAGTAAAATAGGAAGGGGGGAGAAGTTCAAGGGATGTGACCCGCGAAAACGAAAAGACAGGGGCAAAAACGTAAATGCAAAAGCAAAAAGCACCTGACGAGACAAAACGATTGATATCTGTACAGTCGCAGTCGCATTAAATGCTAAGACGGCGCGCAGATAATCAAACGATACGCATCATGATGACTTGAAACACGTGGAGGATAACCGCAAGTTAAAAGACGGACATGTGAATTCATTCCAGCTACGCAGCCGAGATGGCGCAGGTCAGATGATCAACACAACTCGGCAGCCAGATAACTCAGCCTACCGAGCTGGGGGCAACTGTTATGGGCCAGACTGAGGCCCACTACGCACCTCGGCCCAACACCTACATTGCACCTCGGCCAGCCACCAAACCCTAGAGCCGGGCTATATAAGGCAGGTAAGGCAGAGCAGTAAGGTACACATTTTCTAATCCAAAACACTATAGATCACACACACACCTCGAAGGCATGCGCCTAGGTCAGTGTCAGTGATCCCTGTTCCTCCCAGATACCTAATCTATAGGCATCTAGAGAGAAACATTCGTATCCGAGATTAATCATCCAACCTACGTTGGACACATCTGCCAACAGGCAGAACAAAAACATATTCCTATCGAAATTTTGAACGAAAATATGTAGGACCCATGTCAGCATGGAAATCGAATGGTGTGTGAGAAAATTGTAATTCTCATGTTGAATGAGAATTATACAACCCATATATATATATATATATATATATATATATATATATATATATATATATATATATATATATATATATATATATATGAACGTTAACAGCTAACATGTTATTAATACGTAGTGTTAGTCGGAAAGTGTACTACTTCGTGTCGTGGTAGTTGTTACTTGTTAGTCTAACATGCAACATGTAGGGTCAATAATTACCAACCTCGCTCCCATCCCAATATCTTCAGTATGTGGAAATAGAATTAACATGAATGACAGAAAGATATTAAAGCTCAAAGACAAAAAGCACCTAATTTAAAGCTACCAATAAATTGCCAAAAAATCTGTAGACAACACTAACTTCAATCATCAATATTGAGAACCCACAAATATCATTAACCTGGGATGTGGTCGGCTTAGGTACCGCTACGAACCGGCCTGCAATGCCCACACGATGGTGAGGAAGCAAATTAAACGTGCTAAGGTGGACCAGTCATATACATTTCCCCCCCTCTCCCAGTCATATATAAAATAACACCCATGGTAACTCTCTTGAAGTTTAATCTATATCATTGTTTTTTTGAGTACCCATATAACAAAATACTTCATCCCTTTGAGAGACACAAACCTACCTCTTACTCTGCAATAACTCAAAAAGAATAACTAGTTGGGTAAAGGAAAAAAAAAAAAAATATATATATATATATATATATATATATATATATATATAACAGTTATCATTGTTCTCGATAGGTGCACGCTACTAGAAAAAAACCTGTATAGCAATGAAATTGTGAGGGAATTTACAACGGAAAATAGTAGCGATGATGAAATTAGCGACGGAATTTCAATATCAATTCCATCGCTATACAGGTTTTTTTCTAGTAGTCCAACTCATTTATTTTCCATCTTATTATAGGACAAATGTTATATACACACCAATACGACTCCACACACACACATAATTTATACTCTCATCATAGGTGTACCAGCTCATTTATTTTCCATCTCATTATAGGAGAAATGTTATATTCTCCATTTTGGCAAGAGAACGAGTTCTTATCACTTATTAATTGATTCACGTGCTTATTGATTACATATAATGTTTGTATGTTACATGAACATAAATCCGTCCCATAACATAATTTTATGTTACATGCGATTCATTCCGGATTATACTATATCATATAATTACTACGTTTACTTTTGTAACGGCATGAGCTTTCTACGGAGAAGATATCTAGCCAATAGCAATATATGTTTCTTTCTTGTTTTTGAAGGATTGGTTCTTTTGCAAATTACTTTCAAGGACGACCATGAGCTGTCGACAACTATATATAAGTCGAGCACATCCACAGATCCACTTACCGGATGTCATTTTATCACTTTTTTGGTGTGTTTGATCACACTTGGATTGGCACCACCACTTTTATGCATTCTGTATTTCAAACATGGCGCCCTTTTCCACGAGGGTTTTATAAGAGTTATGTTGTAGAAAAAGTAATTGTGTTGTGTTATAGAGATTCATTTTGCGTACCGGAGTTTTTTTTTTGCTGCGGGCCCCACAAAATCTTGTGTGTGTAGGAAAGTTTTTGTGGTCATGTTAAATGATAGATGATAAACCCTTTCTATAAATAGACAATTTGGAAAACCTCCCCAGCGTTAATTATGAAATTAATTAAGGGACAAGTTATATTTACAAACTTTTTAGTTTACAAACTACACTATGTAGGACCGGTCCTACATTAATCACACAGTGTACGATCGGTCCTACATTAGTGTAATTGCATAAAAAAGTTTGTAAACGGATCATATCCCATCAATTAATTAGCTACTAGCTATAACACCAAACATGTAGTTTTTGTTACTCAATATATTAAAATTTCTAAAAATAATAAAATTCTAAGTGATATGAATGCATGTATTCAACTTTTGCTTCTTTACAAGCTCAAGATTTTTTGTAATTTTTTTTAACAGTACCTTATTTGAAAATGGATAAAGTAGTAAACACAATAATGAGTAATATGAACGACGGTGTATGGGCAATCTATGTTGCGATTAAAATAGAGCAAACAACTGAAGAAAGACTTTTATGCATGTTCTTGGGATGAATTTATTCATTTTCGAATACAACTTGGACGACAAAGTACTAATCCATAGTATTAAAAATTTAATCAACAAATCCAGCGTTTATAGTACTGTTAACTAATCCTTGAGCTGGTCAGATTTGTTTGGAACAGTCTTCAAGGTGATCTGGCTTACGATGCTTGCAAGTGCAAGTTGCCCTTAATTAGCTGGGTTAGCTCCTAATCTTACAGGCAAAGTAACTGTTTCCAGTTTGGAAGACAAACCTATTTGACGAGGTTATAGTAGCTGCTAAAACCGAAGACTAGCTACAACTAATTAGGTGATACAATTTCGATTTAAGTTTATTTCACTACTAGTGTATATATTAAAAAAAAAAAAAAGATCGGTTTATCAATTTTTTTGAATTTTTGTTACAAATTACTTTATATTTTTCTGGGAGAACATAATGAAATTAGTGTTCTCCCAGGAAGACATAATGTAATTTATAAACAAAAAAATTGTAAATATAACTTGTCCCTACAAAAATACTATTATGTGTGTATTCTCCGTTATTGACATGTCATTAAAAAAATGTCAACGTGATAACAACTATTTGAAAAGTAAAACTCCTAATAATTGTTATCAAAAATAAAAAACTCCTAATAATTTGAAAATTGATTGAATGGTAAATATAATAAAATCTTTACATCGCTATTTAAGGATCAAACTTTAATTACTTAAAATATTTTTGCATATATTTATTATAATATTACTATTTAAGAGTAATTGAAAAATATGATTTAAAAATAATTATAATACAGTTTGTTAGTGCAAAATAGGTAAATAGAATACAATATATGTACTTCCTGAAAGTTGGCCGTATATGTCCGTACTGCACGCAAAGCTGTACATAATCCAATCATGAATAGTACTTTCCTTTCCTCCTTCCCATTCATTATTTTTCACAATTGTTTTTAGCCTTTTAATAATTTTCAATCATACAACTTGATTAAGGATGTGTACTCTTCACAAATAATAATATCCGATCTCACATTAAAAATCACTTAATTAAGAGGCTAAGTGAAAGTCTTAATATGATATAGTTTCTCTCACGCGCGCCAGTATTTCATTTTAATTTTCTAAAACGACTACACAAGTTTTTTGGCACTTGGAACAATTGTATTGTGCTTCATTATAATCGTTAGTCAAGGTAATGAAGGGGATTGTTTTTTTATGTTGCGTAAGAACAAAATAATCTCATACACATAGATGGAAGAGAGAGAAAAGAAAATAATGAAGAGAAAAAATTAAAATAGATCACACATTCAATTTGTATCTAATGCATAAGATAATAATTTCATGCAATATGAGATTATTATTTTCCTATAATGAATTAGTTTGAAACATAATAACACCTTCTTAATTCGTTTGTGTAAATTATTGGTGTTCTGTACTAAAGATAGAAATATTTAGTCAAAGATTAATATGTTTATATTGCATTTATGGGCTTTTTTAGATATCTATGGAATAAATATCTTTGAGGTAGCAGATCATTGTGCACAAAGTAATGGTGTAGCCAAAAAATGATGTGTATTCACAGTGACAACATAATAATAAGAGAGAAAAAATGACTATACATGTATGTTTTACCTCATATTTATACGATATATCTGTGGGTAGTGAATTTTTGAATCTTTACGGGCTCTTCTGAGGAGACATGTCCAAATTCATAGTTATCGTATTAGGATTAGCATTGTTGGTTAATGTTTTTTCTTTATTTGTCTCGTTTTTTCTTTTTCAATTGCCCTTTCTTGGGCCTTTTAAAACATGGACCTCCCGTATAGGTCCATAACAATTGGGGAGGAAAAATTTAATAACCTAATGATGGTAATGCAGTTAGCATTAAAAAACTGAGCAGATAGAAATAAAAGTATATGTTGGATTTTCTTCACTCTCGTCTTTTGAGAGTGATTTAAAACTTTTATAGTGAGATTCGCTTTGAATTGGATTCATCGCTTATCAATTGAAATATTAAAAAAAAAAAACATGGCGTTTCAAAAATTATAAAGGTGCAATTGAAAAAAGAAAAGCAGAAAAGTGGAGGAAACATGCTGGCGGGGAAGGGAGAAGGAAAGTGAAAACCTAGAAATTTGTTGGCTCACGTGTTGTTTAAGCAGTCAAAGGTCCACGCAGTGCTAAATGAGTGAATGGTATTGACGCAAACAAACTAAGACACACACACTCGAAAGGCACGTGAAGAAGCATTCATGTACCTTGGTAAAAGAGGATTTTTTTTATCCGGAATCACGATTTTCAAGAATATGATAGAAAGATGAATTTTATGCGAATCTAAAATATTTTTGAGAATATTAAATTAATTTTATTGATGTTATGTTTAGTTGTATTAAATTTTTCTTTGTTATAGAAATCCTAGAATGCCACCCCTGAACGGTATTCCAGAATGGTATTTTCAAAAAAATTTACACACAAATTAAAATTCCGAAAAAATCACATTCCTAAGAAAATTTTAAAAATTTTATACCAAATATAATTAAGGGATTTACATTTATCATTTAACATGACCACAACAACTTTCCTACCCACACAACTTTTTGTGGGACCCGCAAGTTTTGAAGTAAAAAAAAAAATTGGCACGCAAAACGAATCTCTATAACATAACACAATCACTTTTCCTATAACATAACTCTTATAAAATCCTATAATTAAATACGATTACCACTTTTAATTTATTGGGAATCCTAGAAAAGACTTGTAACAAATGCTCCCTTAGAAGCTCCGGTCGTGTAATAAGTGACTCTTCCGAGTGAGTAATGCCTCGCTGCACCTTCGTCGATATTTCCAAATTTTTAGCTGTCAGATATTCTTAATGCGCACATTTCAAGCTTTGAATACGTTCTCTGCTACACTAACTCCTCTTACATTATATCATTAAATATTTATTTATCGTAACAATTATATAGAAAACAATTATATATCCTCCACTATTCATTCATAACTACGTGGCAAACAACAGTTCAAATGTTTAATTATGTAAACTGCCCAATTTATCTTTATTCTCAGTAATTATGTAAAGTGCCAATTAACAAGTTGAAAGTCCATTTTCTTGGAAAATCTATTTTTATTTATAATCTTTAACAATCATATTTTAATCATTGATTTTTATCAATTAATAATTAGTATTTATTATAAATTAATAATTATTTAACAAGTTTGATTTGTGAAAATAATTTTCATTTATCGCTAATCTTTATTTATATAAATTGGATCAGGATCATTTTATTCATGTATAATTATACTCTCAATTTTAACTGTTGTTTCTATTCATATTTAATAATTTTTATAGTTATATGCAAAAATAACCTACCCCAAATAAAATTATTGTGTTAAGAAAATATAGGGATTTTTTTGTGCATTTGAACTAACCATGTACTAACTATTTCTGTTAATGAAGAGTAAAAGCTTAATGTTTTTTTTTTTTAAATTAAGCAATGGATCAATTACTAATTTCAGTTTTTACAAAATGTTAGGTTAAATGTTATCAAAAAAAAATGTTAGGTTAAAAACTATGAGTTTAATTTAATATATTATCGGTGCAAAAATATTTTATACTAGTATTCAGTGATATATTAATATTATCATATTGTTTTATGTAATTGTTAATATATTAAAAAAATAAATTGAAAAGCTGTTAATATATTCAAATTTATTACATGAATTGTCAACACAAAATTATATGATAATATAAAAAGTTAGTTAATAGTAGAGGAATGATTATACTTACCATCATTTTAAGTTTACCACTCTTAATTTAAAATCAAGAGTAAATACCATTTTCGGTCATCAGCAAATTTTACGATGCCCGCTTTAGTCCTTAGCAAATAAAAAAGCTATTCTGGTCCCTAAAAAATTCAAAGTGGACGACCCATTTTAGTCCTTCTGAAGGACTAATATGAGTCTTTTTGAATTTGTGAAGGACAACGATTTCAACTAAACGGGTCCTTTTAAAATTTTTTAGGACCACGAATAACCTTTTTATTTATTAGGGACTAAAACGGGTATCATAAAATTTGTGGGGATCAAAAAAAAATGTTTACTCTAAAATCAACGACAATTAATTCTTTTTATCTTTTTTCAACCGTAGATTTCAAATTAATTCAAAAATAACCAAATAAATAATAAGAATGATAAGCCTAAAATGATGGTAAATATAATCTTTCTTAATAGTACATAAAATTTTAAACTTAAAACATAAAATGGATTTTTTTCTTGGCGCTGTTGGACTAACCATGTTCTAACTACATGTGTTAAATAATTTTTTTTTTTTTTTTTAAAAAAGGTAGGGTGAAAAACACATGATTTCATGACACTGTAAAAGAATAAATGATTAATGCATTAAAATTAAGAGAAATATTTCATGTAGCAAAGATAATATCACAAATGGGACTCATAGATAAGGGGAGAAAAAAACAGAAGTGAGATTGACCTAAAGCACCGACACTTCAAAAATCCCGACGTGTCGTGTCTGACACTTCCCAATACTCCGACACTTTACGACACTCTAATACTCATTGCAAAGACTTAAAAAAGTTTCAAAATTTACTTTGCGTTGCATTTTGAGTTAAAACTATTAGATTCATTATAGGAAAAAACTACTCTTATGTTGCATAAGAGTAGTTTTATCTCCTCCTACACACCCATCGAAAATCGTGACATTCATTTTTCATTTTTCTTTAAATGGCAGGTCCCACCACATATGTGTCACAACATGAGAGAAGATCTCTCCTTCAACATAAGAATAAAATGAACCCTCTATTATGATACGATTACGATTTTACTGAGTTTAATATAAATATTTGGGATATATTATTTTCTTTGCAAAACTGATGGATATTATAAGTTCAGCTTTATTTTTTGGTTAAATTATTGAATACAAAATATAATATATACTATATAAATTAAAAATATATAATATTAAAACGTGTCTTAATTTAACATTTTATAGAATTAACGTATCGGAGTGTCCTGTAAATTTTAAAATTGAATGGCAGGCAGTGAAAACGGAAAAATAAAAAAATGTGCGCATCCAGGGAATCGAACCCTGGTCAGTACCGTGGGAGGGTACTATGATACCCCTACACCAGATGCGCAACTGTGGACCATATCAAATTGTGTAATATAATAGATAATATATACATAAGATGCAATTAACTTTTTTATATATTAATTGAAGTCTTTTTTTTTTGAAATATTTAATTTCAATCTTTTTCGTTTTTCTCTTCCGTAATTTCGTTTGTTTTTTTTTTTTTTTTAAATATTCCAATTGGTTCATTGCTTCGTAACTAATCCGTTTCGAGGCCGGTTCAAGATTAAAGCTTTAAACCACTCCCAAAGGTGATATTGAAGAGATTCGAACACATACTCTCATCTCCAACTGCTTAGCTCTCATGCGCCAACTGAGCTACCACCATTTAGTAATCTCATTTGATTAATGAGCACAAATTACACGTGGTAACTTATTTTATTGCTATCTTCATTTTTTATTTTTTAAGAACAAGGTTGGAAATGCCTTTTGAATAGATATACTACTGAATTATTAATTTATCGAATTTTACAAATATCAATATTTTTTTCTGTTTTTGAGTTTATAAATGTGAAGACAAAACCATTTGTGACCGAGTTTTATAAGAATTAGAAATTAATTCTAACTTCTCTCCCCATTGGATAAAATAAATCTATATAAGATGTACTAAGGAAATGGCGGTGATTATATTTCATTACATTCTATTGTCTTTTTGAGTTTGTATCAAAATAATTCTTTCTGGCAAATTAACTTATCGTATATCTGGTGATCAAGAGAATAAGATATATATTTATTGGGGAAAGATATTGTGACAACCAAGTTGTGTTACAACCAAGTGACTATCAATCAATCTTACCGTTAGATCGATTATATTGATCCTACGGTTATATTTATTTCCATCTTTGTATGGTCATGATTTTCCAAATTTAATACTTTATATTTATTTTCACCTTTGTATGGTTATGATTTCTCATATTTAATGCTTTCACTTTAAATATGGGGAATCATGACCATACAAAGATGGAAATAAATATAACTGTTAGATCAACATAATCGATCTAACGGTGAGATTGATTGGTAGTCACTTGGTAGTAACACAACTTGGTTGTCACAATATCCTTCCCCATATTTATTTAGGGTGCTTTTAGTGATATTGGTATAGACCAAGGTCCTTATGGATCTTTCAAGTGCTTCGTAACAATGGTAGGAGGAGGTGTTTAGTGATTATGGTGGCTGTTCAAATGAATAGAGTAACATCTCATATAAGTAATAGAACAATGTCCCCTTTCACCGAGTGAGTGAGGAAATTTATAGGTGGAGTTTGACATTTAATATAGAGAAAGAAAGAAAGGAAGGATAAGATAGGAGAATCATCGTAACCCAGTCTTGCTTGGGCAAGACGCGTCATAGCTATTGTCAGTGTACAATGGCTGCTGGTGCATGGGGTAGGATGGCGTCCCCTAAGAGGTGTTACCTGCCTCTGTTGGGGGATGTCTAAGGTAAGCCTTCAAATATGGACTCGTCATATTGGGTCTGAACCAATAGGCCAACTAATTGGGCTGGTCAGAATAAGAGTTATTTGCAAGGTACAAAGTGCTCCTATTTTACCAACATGTGACAATGAGAAGAGATATTCTTACTACTAAAATTTTCTACTACCACCTCACTACCTATCTAATCACCATTTGATCAACATTTTCTCTTTTTTCAAAAACTTTTTAACATTTTCTCTCTTTGATCCAATGATGATTAGATAGGTAGTAAGTTAGTAGTAAAAAAATTTGGTAATAAGAATATCCCTCATCTTTGACAATTCAAGACTAAGAATTTCCTTTTCAAGATCCTTTATGTTATGGGCCTATACTAGGGGCCCATATTTGTAAGGCCTAAGAAGGGCAACAATAAAAAGGAAACTAAAGGAAGTAAATAAAAGAATTCTTACTCGATAATAATCCTAATACAACAATAATGGATCAAGCATTGGGCCCCTAAAAATCTAGAATCCCACCACTCACAAGTAAACTTTATAAATAAAAGACAAAGACTATAGCTACGAGACTTAATCTCTCTACTTGATATCATTGTACAAACAAACCACCCCTTTAACTATATCATTATTCTCCTGTGCACATAAATCAACTTACTACAAAGATATCTTTTCTATAAATACCTAAAAGAGCTTTTAAATCCAAAATCCAACCACTAATCTCAAACTAGACATCTCTATGACCATCGGATAGAACACTTTGTTTCAAGTTCCTTCTCAAAGTATTTTGCTGTCTTTTAGATCTCGTATGGAGCGCTTAAATCATCAACATAGGAAGTGACTACTGCAGATAAAAAATAAATATGAAAAAATTATTTTAAGCAATTTATTTACTATGTTTCTTTTTTCATCTTATGGTTGATGTTAGTGTATGCAAAAAATTAAATATAGTAGCTCCATCAAGACACACAAATTGTATAAAACTGATAAAGAGAAAAAAGTTTGTCATTTTAAAGCATATAAGTTGTGTTCTTTTAATTTTTAACACTATGTACTACGGATAATACATAGTTATAATATGAAAAGTTACTTTTTTTATATATCCTCAGTTACTTTGGCCGTCATGGAAAGTGAAAAATGCAACTTTTTATATTATAAGTATGTACTTTACACTTAGGGTTTTATAAAAGTTATGTCGTAAGAAAAGTGATTGTGTAATGTTATAGAAATTCGTTTTGCGTGCCTTAATTTTTTTTTTTTGCTTAAAAATGTGTGGACCACATAAAATGTTGTGTGTGTAGAAAATTTTTTGTGTCATATTAAATGATTAATGTAAACCCCTTACACTTACCTTTTTTCTTAAGGCAATTTTTCCTAGTCAATAATGCTCAAGGCGTGTGAGCAATTGTCTTTAAGGATAACATGAATTTACTTCTCTTAATAGCAACACTGCGAGCTTTATTTAACTGCTCCCGCAAAACTCTTTAATAGTAGGGCGGATGCAGAGAAAAAAAAGTTTTCATGTGTTACTTATTTAATGGGAGGACCATCATAGGCCTATACCACATAAATTTTTTTCCAACATTGCACACTTTAGGAGTACCAATCGAATGTGCAAAATAATCACACGGAGAATTAATATAAAAGAATAATAATTTTCATGTTATAAGAGATAATTTTATTTCCTATATACACATAAAAGTATGTAGGATCCAAGCTTACCAAAAAAAAAGTATGTGGGGTCTACATATTTTTTTTTCTCTTCTTTGTACATGACCACAGATAGGCCCCACATAGTTATACAGGGGATGATTTTATCTCATACAACATTAGAATATATAAATGGAATGCAACAACGGAGGAAAAAATGGGTAATCGAATATTAATGAAATTCCCATGTTTATAGAAAATGAATGATCATGATTAATGGTTATTTTTGTTTCGCCGATTAAGATACTCGGCCGCTCAGCCAAAATATTGTTATGCCAATGGTTTTCCATAGTGAATAGACGCACCAATTCGACCATAAACAAACACTTCTCCCAATTTATCATTCATCACAATTTTCTCTATCAAAATGCGATATATATATATATATATATATATATATATATATATATATATATGATTTTATAATTTTTATGTCGAAGGAGAATTGAAATCTCATGTTGTAGAGATAGAAAGCACGTGGGACCCATGTGTTAGAAAAAATTATATGTAGGACCCATGTCAGCACGGAAATCGAAGGGTGTGTAGGAAAATTGTAATTCTCATGTTGAATGAGAATTATAAAACCCATATATATATATAGGGCTTATCATTTCTCAAGCTGCCGGAGATAACTTTATCTCCGGCTACTAAATCATAACCGTACAAAAATGGTGATAAAAGAAGAGAGAGAAAAGAGGAATCATAACCATTTAAAGGTGAATCAATAAATATAAGAAAATAAATAATCAAAACGACATAGTTTTGGGATGGACGGAGATAAACTTATCTCAAGCAGTTTGAGAAATGTTTTTCATATATATATATATATATATGGGAAATAGTAGTCTCATGTTGTAGGAGACTACTATCTTATGCCATAGACACTTCGATAATTGTGTTGCTTTTTCTTTTCTTTTCTTTTTCTTTTTTTAGTGGTGGGTCCCATCATTTTGTGTCTTAGCATAAGATATGGTCTCTCCTATAACATGACAATCCCTATATATATATATATATATATATATATATATATACACGCGATTCTAAGTTAGGATGCAGAATAGGTACCTCTTATTACACATATCCCTTTTCATTGATTTTTCTTTACTATATATACTTTTTAATTACTATAAAGTATTTTCCTTATATATATTCAGACCTTAATATTAATGACAGACACATGATATTTTTCCCATGTATTGTCACGTCAAACTTTAAGGCATTGTCATGAAAATATTTTTACTATTGAATCTAATTTTAACATTCTATTTTTTTATTTTTTATTTTAGTTTCCAAAAGGTCTGCGTTAGTAATTATAAATCTGGAAGAAGTTACATTAATTATTTGTTAAAAAAATCAAAGAAATCCTCTTCAATAATTTTTTCTTTTATATCTTTAATGAAAATGTTATTATTTTTAAATTAAAAACGTGAAAAGCAAAATTTACTATCTTTCAAGACACCACCAATCTTCGCTAATTTTACAAATTAATGTTATGTCAGATGCACTAAATCGCGCACAATCATCTACAGAAAAAAAAAAAAAAAGAGCACTAGATCATAACGGTTCATCCAGTGGCAGATCCAGGAATTTGATAAAGGGTGGGCACCTCCGCACCTCAAATGCAAAGAAATAGGATCTAACTTTTGCAATTTCCATCGCTAAGAATAACTACTTTATCTTTATGTTGAGATTTGACTCCAGGTTGTGACAAAGGAGGAAGAAAATAAATAACAAATAAATTGGCCGACACAAAAATATGGGAAATTTCTTCAGCTTCAATGGCTCGGCGAATGTTGGCCTTTATCTGAAATGCACTCTTTGCACTATATGTAAACTTACAGCAAAGGAAAGAAAAGCTCATGTAGCAAAAGTTTAGAATATTATATTATATAGAAGAAAAAGTCGGTAGGTGAAGTCTATATATAGATGTATGTTGTAATTTGACATGTGTGTATGAGAGATTAGGAATTAGAAAAGAATAGAAAGAAAAAAAGAGAAGAAAAGCACAAAGTGTCGTAGCACTTAAATTAGAAAAGAATGAGATAAATATGTGATAAGAAAGTGAGAAATAGAAGAAATAAAGATTTTAAACAAAGAATATTTTGGTATTTTCATATCAAAATTTAAGAGAAGACACTTACCCCCTTCTCTCGTATCTGCGTCCGCCTCTGGGTTCATCGGAATATATGCTGATATGCATATTAATTGGTAAAAGGTCTCATACATGCATTATGTACCGTCCACATTTATATATTTAATTTTTAATACTGATGGCAGACAGATGATATTTCTCCTCCATCGTCTTGAAGAATTAAAGGGAAGTTTAGTATAAGGACAAAATTTGGATTGCCAGGAAATTAGGATTGGTAATCTTATCTATTATCCTGATTCCTAAACAATTTTTAAACCAAAATATCATTCAAAAATATCACGCAGAGGATGATATTCTCGAATTCCCAAAAAAATTTACCTCTTACCACGCCACTAATGCTAAGGCCATATTGCTGTCTTCATCTTCCATGCTAGTGGCATGGTGGTGTGGAGGATAGTGCCAAAACTATTTTATTGTTTTCTTCTTCTAGTGCTAGTGGCGTGGTAATGATGCCACCATGCAAACAGTTCAGTTGAGACAATTTTTTTTTTGTAATATTTTGTCCTATCAAATTATTTTTTTTCACATTTTTTAGAAATTTACTTTCTCAATATATTTTTAGTAATTGTGATTCCGAGACATAAATAAATTTTTCTTTACCAAACATTCTTTAAGAAAAAATTGATACAATTACTTAATTCCTACAACAATAACTATAGTTTATGTTTTCCACCGCAAAATTATGTAACTTCATAAAAAAAAAGTCTAAAGCCTTAAAAAATGAGTATTGAGAATGAAGTTTAGTTCACAAGTAAAATAGAGAATAATAATTCCAATGCTTCAAACCAATTTTATTAAACTCGGCCTAATCATTGACCTAGTCGATGTACTATATTACTGGTTCAATTAATGGGTCACTGATTCAAGCGTATAACCCGATAAGTGTATGCAGATTTATAATTTATATTAAAAAAAAAACTCTAAACATACTCAACCCCATGTAAAAAATAATACAAATTCAAATATTTTAATATGCAAAAAATAAATCACACATTATTAACCAACAAAGAATCAAACAAGCATATAATACTTATGACATTGATGGTTCAGGATCAGTGGTGGTTCAGAATTAGTAGATAATATCTCTAACTATAAATTAAATAAAAAATATTTGCATAGTGCATAACCAAGATACTATTAGTATTATAGATACAAAAATAAGCAAGAAATCACTCAAATATTTCAAAAAGAAACACACCATTTGTAAATTTTTTAAAAATGATATCCCTTATAAAAAAAAATTCGGAAACAATTTTTTTTATGAACCGAGTCAGGACATTGGTTGAACTGACAGTGTCATCAGTTTTCACCAAAACCGGCCGAGTTGCACCGATTCGCACTGATTCCAAAACCAGGCCGTTCTGGTCTGGGTTTATACACACTGCTTAAAATGATTGTTTTTTGTTTCCAATTAAAAATAAATTTTACTAGTAGTTCAAATGATTAAATACATAAAAGAAAAAGATAAATTAAGGACTTAGTCACAAATTACTTGAAGTCTTAAATATCAAAGTCGGAAGTTTACTAGAATTATGGAAAAGAGAAATAAACAAACAAAATTGATGTCATTGATTTGTACATAATTGAAGTTCTTATATAAAAAAGAGGAAATAGAAATTTTAGAATAAGACAACATTCAAAAATAATATTTCTATTCTTAAAACTCTACCTCAAAATGGAGAGTGAACAAGGTGAACTTCCACCTTGAACAAAAAAGACTAAGAAACATAACATAAAAAAAAATATCTTCTTGTAAATATGGAACCAAAATCAAATAGAATGGTGCTACAACGGACATCGACGAAATAAAGCGGTGTCGTGGTGGACATCGGTAAAATCAACTGATATAGAATAAACATAAACAATATGAACAATGCCAGGATGGACATCGACAAAAACAACGAAGCTGGAATGAACATAAGCAACATGAACAGTGCTTGAATGAACATCGGCAAAAACAATTGAGCTGGAATGAACATCAGCAATATGAACAATGCTCCCCCTGAATGAGGAACCAAAGAAGAGACAAACGATAGCAAATATAAACCAAACCATACCAAAAAATAATGGAGACAAGATTAAAATGGCCAGAATACAAGCCAACAACAAATACATATAAAAAATAACTCAAAAAGCATGTGCTAAAAATGTCCCAGACGAAAAAAGAAAGGAAAGCTTGAATATCAAATGATGGTAGGTCAGTAGGCATTAGAGAACTAAGCAGGTAAGGGTGAAAGTGTAAGAACCCGCACCGCTAATTAAGGTAATTACCGAATTAATTATGATAATTAGGAAATGATTCCATAATGGACCTTAATAATTATTATTTGGCTTAAATAATTATAGTAAGTGAGTAAGAATGCTGAAAGTCGCTTTTCGAAAAAAAAAGCGCAGATACTGGTTCTGCTACCCGGTATAAATGCGTACCGGAAAAGTATCCCGAAAAATTATAACAAGTGCATGATAATTACTAGAATATTATGTAGGACTTGTAAAACAAGTTTCAAATCAAAATAAGGTGATCTGATGCCAGAACTGATACTGGCTATGGAAAAGCGCGTACCGAAAAGGTGCTCCGAAAAATAAAATAAAAATATGAAAAATCTTAGAAAATTGATTAAGTTTAGATTCCAAAGTCTGGGATTAAGATCTTTTGCGTTGCTATTAAGGCTAATAATGCGCGTTAAGTGGCCTTTGGGTTATAAATACTACCACTAAGGGCACAAAACCCTAGGCAGGATTTTTTTACGTGAATTTGTTGGCTGTGGGCTGCTGAACACTGTTCCTTGGCTGCATTCTCCCACCTTGTGAGCCTTGTGACCATTTCTTCCTTGTTCTTCATAGTTTCATCATCATAAACACCTAGAGGGAGTGTGTTTGTGTTTGGTGAGGGTGAGGAGTGACCTTGGGGGAGTGTCCAGCCACTGTGAGTTGGTGTTGGGGCTGAGTTTCTTTGTGTGAGAATAGTGGAATTCATGATCATGGCATTCTAAGGTCCAAGAAGCAACCTTTGGTGCCAAGAACCAACCTTTGGTGTAGCATTTTCGTGTCCTTGGGTGTGCTGGACTTAGGAGCTGCATTGGGAGCTCCAAAGGCACTTTGAGTTGCTGATTAAGCTTTGGGGTAAGTCACCTTATCTTGATCTTGTGCTTTTGTGACCTAAAGGTGGTATCTTGGTATGTTAAGGGGTTTAACAAGTAACCAACACATAAGTGAACTTGTATATGCTTAAAAATGGATCATTGGTCGTGTACAAGTGTTAAAAGTTGGACCTTTGGACTGGATATTCACGAAATGCAGAAACTGCATTCTGTCGTGAGATATCCGAATATTTTTCGAACAGATATCCGGATATCGATATCCGGATATCGATATCCGGATATTCATATCCGGATATGGGACCTGGATATCCGGATATAGTATATCCGGATATGGTCAATGTGATATTCAGATATTGCATATCCGGATATGCACTTTGTAATATCCGGATATTCTGCGATTTCGAAGAACAGTATCTGTGCTGTGTGAACAGTAGGCTATGGGAAGTTGAACTTCTGTAATTAATGAACTAAGTCAGAATCACATGATTAAGGGCTTATGGCTTTGTTGGAAGCCTTAAGACGTAAAACGTAAAGGAAGGGCGTAGTCTTTAAGTTGTATGCTTGTAATGTATAATTAATGATATATTATTGGTCCATAACAGATTGTGATACTGCTGTGTTTGGACTTGAGAGTGGTTGGACTCTTGGCTTGGATTGATTGCTTGCAAGGTAAGCTTTCGTGTCCTCGGTTTAGCCATGTTGTGGTTCCACCATGTCCCATGGGGATATGGTTATATGCATGCTGTGTTACATGCTTTTGATATTTGGAAATGGTGTACACCTTTACGGTAAGACTGAGTATGTAGTACATACGATAAGGTGAGGCTGTGGGTGAGGTACAAGCGGTGTTCCTTGTACTCATGTGGGTTTAGACGTATTCCTACATTTCTCTGACTAGTAGATAGTATAAACACACATGTCACGAATATCTGTTGCACTGCATAGTTTTGGAACTAATATTGGAAATATTGCTTTTGAACTTGTATTGCACATGTAAGTGAGCTTGGGGTGGAAGATCCTTGAGGACCCCTTGTCTTACTGAGATTTCTTGTTTAGAGATCTCACCCCACGTTTTGGGACGCTTATTTCAGGATCAGGTAATGTTGAGGGCTCAGGTGGCAGGAGGCCAGAGTTGAGTTAGACATATCTGTGTTATGCTGACATTGGATGCTGGTTATTGACTGCTGTTATATTTTCCGTCATTATTATGTTGAGACTGATATTGGGCATTGTTGCCTTATTTGGTGAGCATGGGGTTTGTCCATGCCACATAGACTTATTATTGTCTTCTTTCTTTAAAGTGGTATTAAAGTATCAGGATTTTGGTCCAGGCTATGTGTTATAGTCCTGTGACTTAGAAACACACTTTATATTTATATATGAGGTATTTCAGTTAGCTGTCTTGCAATTTACGTACAGGCAGTATTTTTATGAAATTGATTAAGAAATCAAGATGGCTAAGATTAATGACGTCATAATTGAATTAAAGAAAAAGTTATTCCGTAATTTAATTAAGCGTGGCTTAATACGATAGTATGTTAACAATCCGGGTTAACAGTGCTGTTACATTTTATGGTATCAGAGCACTTTCTAGGGAAAAGACTGTATGTATTGCAATAACTTAGGATGTTTCGTTGCGTGTCTACTTTGTGTTCTCTCTGATTGATGTGTATTATGATAATGCATATGTGACCACAAGGTGTGGGCCTGATCAACTCATTCTTTGTGTAACTTGTGCAGAGTCATGGTGCCACCAAGGAGGAACCAGAGTACGAGCGAGGATCAACCAGATCCTATCCTGGCTGCATTAGCTGAGATGTAGGCGGCCCAGCTAGTCGACCAGGAGGCCACGAGGTTGGCAAACCAGGCGATGTTGGACGCCATCAGAGAAGCAAACAGGCGAGCCACCGCTGAGGTTTTGGAGGAGAACCAGATGGCCAACATGACTATGATGAGGGTCATGTTGGATGAGATGAGGGTTGGTCCTACTGCTGGCCAGTGTCCTCCACCACCTCACCACCACCACCACCACCACCGCCTCCACATCCAGCTAGTCAACAGGAGGACATCCAGAGTCATATGGGTGAGGGTAGCCATTTGACGGGGGCTATGCAGGTCGTTCCCGTTTTTGCTGAGGATCGAGATGAGATCGACCGCCGGCTGAATGCTTTCCGCAAGCATAAGCCACCTACTTTCGGTGGGTCCTACGACCCCATTGCTACTGCTAGATGGCTCCAGGCCCTGGACAAGATATTCAGGGTGATGCAGTGTTCAGACCCGCAGAAGCTGATGTTCGCCACATACATGCTGGAGGGCGATGCCCACGAGAGGTGGACGAACACCTCTTAGGTGTTCGAGATGCAGTGGCACGTGATGACGTGGCCATTCTTTGAGGATTGCTTCCTGGGTCGATACTTCCCTTATGACGCTCAGGAGAGGAAGCAGGGAGAGTTTGACCGGTTGGTGCAGGGCTCGTTGTCTGTTAGTGAGTACCTGGCCAAGTTTAATGAGCTGGTCAAGTTTGCTCATTTTCGTATGGCGAGGTCGACTCCCATTTTCTTAGCTGCTAAGTCCCAGAGGGGACTTAATGAGGACATTGCTGGACATCTTGCTGGTTCTGCTTCGAGAGACTTCGGGGCTTTGGTACAGCAGTGTCGTGATATTGAGGACTTCTGTAGAGCGAGCTAGGCCAAGAAAGCCAAGATTGAGGTGCCACAGGGTACTGGTGGTTCCACTTCCTAGAGAGACGGGAAGTTTGGAACAAGGGCAAGGGAAAATAGTTGGCGGCTAAGCAAGCGCCAAATCAGTTTAAGAGGACTTATGCTCAGGGAGTGCAGCGAGACCTCCTGCTCCCAGATACTCGGGATGCGGGAAGTCGCATTTTGGTCCGTGTGCTACAGGCCAGTTGATATGCTTCCAGGGTGGCAAGGAGGGCCACTACTCGAGAGATTGCCCGACGACGAAAGTTGCTGCAGTGCAGGCAGTGCCATTGCAGATGGTTCCTACTGGGGCACCAGCAGTGCCACCAATTACTGGGCGTGTGTACACCCTAGATCGTCAGCAGTAGGACAGAGCTCCGAACCTGGTCAGAGGTACTGTTACCATTGGTGGTTCAGCTGTTGATGTGCTTTTTGATTCCGGGGCAACGCATTCTTTTGTTGCTACCCCTATTGCTGTGGGGCTTGAGTTTCCCAGTGACGTGCTTTCTCCACCGATGCAGGTGACCACCGCCACCGGAGAAAAGTGTTTGACCTCCACTGTCCATCGCGATGTAGCGTTCCAGTGGGATGGCCGTGACTTCTCGGTTGATCTGATAGGATTGCCGATGGCCAACTTGGAGATTATTCTGTGCATGGATTGACTGTCCAGAAACTGTGCATTGATTGATTGTTGTGCCAAGAGAGTGGTGATGTCTCCGGGTAGGTCCACAGCCAGTTCCTTATCGTCCATTTCAGTGCTGCAGGCGAGGAGGGCCTTGAGAGCAGGGGCATTTGGCTATGTCATGTTGGGAGGTTTGGTGAGTGGTACACAGGAGGATCTCACTGACATTCCTGTGGTAAGGGAATTTCTCGAGGTGTTTCCCGAGAAGATTCCTGAGTTTCCACCGCAGGGGAAGATAGAGTTCTCCATTGACTTATTGCTTGGTGTGGGGCCTATTTCGTTGGCTCCATACCGGATGTAGCCACCGGAGTTGGCGGAGCTGAAGAAGCATATTGTGGAGCTTTCAACAAAAGATTTCATTCGGCCGAGTGTGTCTCCTTGGGGAGCACCGGTCATTTTTGTGAAAAAGAAAGATGGGACTATGCGATTGTGCACCGACTACAGACAACTGAACAAGGTGACAATCAAGAACAAGTATCCCCTTCCACGCATTTGTTGGATCAGATCAGGGGTGCTTGTGTATATTCAAAGATTGATCTCCGGTCCAGATACCATCAGATACGGGTTAAACCGGAGGATGTCCCAAAGACAGCGTTTCGCTCGAGGTACGGGCATTATGAGTATTTGGTGATCCCGTTTGGACTCACCAACGCACCCGCAGTGTTCATGGACTACATGAACAGGATCTTCCAGCCGTACCTAGATCAGTTTGTGATCGTCTTCATTGACGACATTTTGATTTACTCCAAGACAGAGGAGGAGCATACTGAGCACTTGAAGATTGTGTTGCAAGTGCTGAAAGAGAGAATGCTATATGCTAAGCCGTCGAAATGTGAGTTTTGGCTCAAGTCGGTAAAATTTCTGGGTCATGGATTTCTGCTGATGGAGTTGCTGTTGATCCTAACAAGATTGAGGCCGTGATGGATTGGGAAAGGCCCAAGACGGTTACCGAAGTGATAAGCTTCTTAGGTTTGGCAGGGTACTACAGGAGGTTCATAGAGGGATTCTCCAAGATGGTGCTACCGATGACTCGCCTTACCCGAAAGGAGACTCCATTCGTGTGGACACATGAGTGTGAGGAGTGCTTCCAGGAGTTGAAGGAGAGACTGACTACTGCTTCTGTGTTAGTCCTTCCTGATCCTGCGGAGCAGTTTGAGTTATATTGCGATGCCTCTGGTAAGGGGCTAGGCTGTGTGTTGATGCAGAAAGGGAAAGATGTTGCTTATACTTCAAGACAGTTGAAACCTCATGAGGAGAACTTCCCGACTCACGACTTGGAGTTGGCAGCCATTGTATTTGCTTTCAAGATATGGAGGCATTACCTGTATGGCATGAAGTTTGATGTATTCAGTGACCACAAGAGTCTGAAATATCTGCTTGACCATAAGGAGTTGAACATGAGACAACGGAGATGGATGGAGTTCTGAAGGACTACGACTTTGAGTTAAGGTATCATCCTGGCAAGGCCAATGTGGTAGCCGATGTTTTGAGTCGGGAATCCGTGAGCTTATCCAGCTTGATGATGAGCGATTATGAGGTGATCGAAAAGTTCGGAGACTTGAGAGTGAACTCCTTGTTTGGGGGCGCACTGCTTGAGATGGAAACAGCAAAAGTGATTAATGAGCTGATGGAAAGGATTAAAGAGGCGCAAGTGCAAAAAGAGTGCCTAGCCTATGTGAAGAACCAGGACGGTGTGTCTTGGAACGAGGATGGGTTGCTGTTGTTCCAAAAGAGGGTTGTAATCCCTCGAGGGCCATTGACTGAGGAGGTTATGGCAGAGGCTCATAAGGCCCAGTTTACTACCCACCCTGGTGCTACAAAAATGTACCAGGACTTAAAAAGAAATTTTTGGTGGCCGAGCATGAAGAAGGACATAGCGGTCTACGTGTCCAAGTGTCTTATTTGTCAGAAAGTTAAGATTGAACACCAGAAATCGTCTGGTAAGCTTCAACCTCTTGAGATTCCACAGTGGAAGTGGGAGAGTATTTCCATGGACTTCGTGGTGGGATTGCCAAAGACTCAGGCTGGTTGTGACTCTATCTGGGTCATTGTGGACAACACCGGTTTCAACTTCCTCACTCTAAGTGCCCGTCCAACACCGGTGACAGGTGAAAGTCTCACAAACACGTGCTCACCCTCACTGAAGTCCAGTGGACGATGCTTGACATCGTAGTAGCTCTTCTGGCGATTTTGCGCCTGCTTCAACTTTTTCCTGATCATCTGGATCTGCTGGGTGGTATCTTGGACAAAGTCCAAGCAAAATAGCTTTTTGTCTCCAACCTCAGACCAGCAAGTAGGATTCTGACACCTCCTACCATACAGCGCCTCGTAGGGTGCCATGCCCAGATTAACATGAAAACTGTTGTTATACGAAAATTCCACCAACGGAATGTACCTATCCCATGCTGAACCCTGCTCCAACGTGCAAGCCCTCAACATATCCTCCAATGTCTGGATGGTCTCCTCAGTCTGTCCGTCAGTCTGAGGGTGATAGGCGGTACTCAATCTCAGTTGTGTACCAAAAGCCTCCTGCAGCGCCTCCCAGAACCGAGATGTGAACTTCGGGTCCCTATCACTGATGATACTCTCGGGCACCCCGTGAAGCCTCACAATCTCGCAGACATATAGCTTAACCAACTGCTCTGTAGTGAAGCTCACCTTCAATGGAAGAAAATGGGCAGACTTGGTCAATCTGTCCACAATGACCCAGATAGAGTCGCAACCAGCCTGAGTCTTCGGCAATCCCACCACGAAGTCCATGGAAATACTCTCCCACTTCGACTGTGGAATCCCAAGAAGTTGAAGTTTACCATACGGTTTCTGCTGCTCAATCTTCACCTTCTGACATATAAGGCACTTGGACACGTATACCGCTATGTCCTTCTTCATGCCCGGCCACCAAAAATTTCTTTTTAAGTTCTGGTACATTTTTGTAGCACCAGGGTGGATAGTAAACTGGCCCTTATGAGCCTCTGCCATAACCTCCTCAGTCAATGGCCCTCGAGGGATTACAACCCTCTTCTGAAACAGCAGCAAACCATCCTCGTTCCAAGACACACCGTCCTGGTTCTTCACATAATCTAGGCACTCTCTTTGCTCTTGCGCCTCTTTAATCTTCTCCATCAGCTCATTAATCACATTTGTTGTTTCCAACTCAAGCAGTGCGCCCCCAAACAAGGAGTTCAATCTCAAGTCTCTGAACTTTTCGATCACCTCATAGTCGCTCATCATCAACCTGGATAAGCTCACGGATTTCCGACTCAAAGCATCGGCTACCACATTGGCCTTGCCAGGATGATACCTCAACTCAAAGTCGTAATCCTTCAAGAACTCCATCCATCTCCGCTGTCTCATGTTCAACTCCTTCTGGTCAAACAGATATTTCAGACTCTTGTGGTCACTGAATATAGCAAACTTCATGCCAAACAGGTAATGCCTCCAAATCTTGAAAGCAAAAACAATAGCTGCCAACTCCAAGTCGTGAGTCGGGTAATTCTCCTCATGAAGTTTCAACTGTCTTGAAGCATAAGCAACAGCTTTTCCTTTCTGCATCAACACACAGCCCAGCCCCTTACCAGAGGAATCACAATAAAGCTCAAACCGCTCCGCAGGATTAGGAAGAACTAACACAGGAGTAGTAGTCAGTCTCTCCTTCAAATCCTGGAAGCACTCCTCACACTCATGTGTCCACATTTATGTATACTCCTTTCGGGTAAGGCGAGTCATCGGTAGCACCATCTTGGAGAATCCCTCTATGAACCTCCTGTAGTACCCTGCCAAACCCAAGAAGCTTCTCACTTCTGTAACCGTCTTGGGCCTCTTCCAATCCAAACTAAACTAAGAACACTAACCAAACTATCATTATCCCCAATAGATATCAAGTATCTAACTACAGGGCGTAAGAAGAAGAAAAACCCATCATCAAAACAATACCAAAGAATAAAAGGGACAAACAAAGTAAAGGACCTATTGAACCAAACAAGTTAATTAAAACAACACATGACAAAGCAATCAGAGAACTTTGAAGACGTGTATGAAATACGAGATCCACATCAATTTCAGACATAAAAAAGACTTCATCATTTTTCTTTGCTCGTTGAAGGGTATAAATCATTTAAACTGCATAGATAGTGCTATGCAACAAATCCATTGAGATCATTTGGCAACCTTAAAATAAAAAGCAAATTGGGCAACAAAAAACCTGGAATCCTTTTGGCAAGAAGGTGTTAAATCCCAAAATTAGATCTTTATGCCCTGAAACAGATCTTTCACTCTTGCTATGACACCTGTTGTATCAATTCTACAAATGAACACAAAAGATAAAAATTAATTTCAGCTAACAAAATCAAGATCCCCACTCCCAATGAAATATAACAATAGAGAAAAAAATTATTTGCTTGTAGGTGGGAGAATTTAGTACAACATGATCAAACCTTTGAGCCTTGAAATCCATCATGACTTCCAAAAAGTCATCATATTTGTCCCTCTTATTTTGAAACATATCCTTCACTGCCTTGAGATATGCTAAGGCATCATATGTGGTCAGTTCCTGACCACCACCACTCATCATCTGGGGTTGTCCCGAACTTCAATCCACAAAATTTATAAAATATTTAGACCATTGATTACGAAGTATTCAGCACATTATCATATGATTCAAACATAATTTAGCAGAAGAATGTTGTATGCAGCAGGATTGTAGAGGATTTAGAAAGGCAAGAGTGAATCTTGATTGCATTTATATTTTATAAATAGTATATACAATGCTTTTCTCATATTTTTTCTTCTTTCTATCTTGTGAAGGTCTACAGAACACGCTATTTATAATAGAATGCAGAAAAATACAGAGACTTCAACTCATAGATTTCAGTTATAAACCAAAATACTTCGAAAAACTAAGGATTACATATAATTAACTTGCTGA
Organism: Gastrolobium villosum; assembly: GCA_032173675.1. Taxonomy (NCBI): domain Eukaryota; kingdom Viridiplantae; phylum Streptophyta; class Magnoliopsida; order Fabales; family Fabaceae; genus Gastrolobium; species Gastrolobium villosum. The sequence goes on from JAVKPL010001627.1 coordinate 32,811, forward strand.
ATAATGCATATAACTCTAGACTTTACAGATTAATCTTCCAACAAAGAAACATCTGATCCTATCTCACCAAGCCAAACATAAAAAAACAAAAAAAAAAAAACAAAATTGAAGCTTCTTCTAGAGACTAAACAAAATCTATCGTAGCATAAAAAGAACTGAAGATGCAACTGTCTCATCAAGCCAAAAAAAAAAAAAAAAAGAACAATCCATGGAACAAACGTTGAAGGCATTTAATTAAAAAAAAAAAGACTTACGGTTCTCCTCTAGAAGACACCATGGGCCGTTTGGGTTGTGAACTCATGTAAACATCATCTCTGGACCTCTTCATCTCTAACAAGAACCAGATAAAAATAAAATTACACAAAATAAAAAATTGCATTACTTCAATGTAAAGCAACGTGATATGATAATATGCGGCACAGAAGAGAGGATTTCAAACAAGAAATTTACAGAGTGATTGTGAAGTGCACGAACTGCAGAATCCTCGCAACAAGCTTTTCAACAAAGAGACAGACAAGAAAGATAGATTAGAAACACAAAGAATGAAAATAGTTATGAAAACAGTTGTTTTCTATATATTTTTTTTAAAGTTAAAAACCAAAAACAGAAAATAAAAACAACTCAAACATCTTTTACAAAATATTTCTTATCAAACGAGTTTTTTTGTTTTTTTATTCTGAAAACTAAAAAACTGTTTTCTAAAACAATAATAAAACAAAGCCGAAGTTTTGCGTGAGAAGAGTTTCACTACGTGATTCTTCAAACAATAGTAAACTCATATGGTGAGAGAGTTCACAAACCTCTTGAAGCAAAGTTTCTCTCACTTTGAAGAAAAGAAATTAAAAAAGAAATCTCTTATTTTTCTGCGTGCACAAACAAAATATGAAGAAAGAATGGGGAAAATAAACAATGGCAGAAGATGAGAGAAAGAATGGGGAAAATAAACAATGGGAGAAGATGAGAGAGTTCACAAAGTGATATATATATATATATATATATATATATATATATGTATGTGTAGATATATATATATATATATATATATATATATATATGTATATATATATATATATATATGGGAATAACATATGTCAATTAAAAAGATATAAACTTATATCATTTTAGATCCTAACCGTTGATTCCCGTCTATCAAAGGTTATAATTTATTTGATCAAGATTTTTAATAAAATGTGGGATTTTATTTGAATGGAATTTATGAGTCATAAGTTTAGCAGTTATGTAATTTATGAGTTATAAGTTTAGCAGTTATGAAATTTATGAGTAATAAGGTTAGCAGTTATGAAATTTATGAGTCATAAGGTTAGCATTTATGGAGTTTAAGAGTCAGTCATTTTTTTTTTTGTAATTAAGTTGGGTTTTAATTGTGTTTGTGGTAATTTAGGGTTGCCGTTTTAGAAATTCAAATCTTAGCCTACAAATAGTCTAGTATATCATTTGAAAAATTGAGAGAATTGAGAAGGCTTAAATAATTATAATGAGTGATTAAGAATGCTGAAAGTTACTTTTCGGACGAAAAGTGCAGATATCGGTTCTGCTCCTCGGTATAAATGTGTACCGATAAAGTATCCCAGAAAATTATAATAAAAATATGAATGTTCCTAGAAAATTTTGTAGGACTAGTAAAACGAGGTTCAGGGCAAAATAATGAGAACTGCAGCCAAAACTGATACCGGCTATGGAAAAGCGCGTATCGGAAAGGTGCTCCGAAAATTAAATAAAAAATATGATAAATCTTAAAAAAATAAGTAGGTTCAGATTCCCAAGTTTGGGATTAAAATGATAAGCGTATCTACGAGAACTAATATTGTGTGCTTATGACTTAAAGCACTATAAATACTACTTTTACACGAAACCCTAGGCAAAACCTAATTTGCATCTGACCTAACTGCTGGTCAGAATCTCTCTATAAATACTACTTTTACACGAAATCCTAGGCAAAGCCTAATTTACATCTGACCTAGCTGCTGGTCAGAATCTCTCCCTCTGTTCCATCGTTTCCTCTATTCTCTTTTGTGAGTCAAGGGATCATCTTTCTCCCTTGATTCTTCATCTAAACACCGTGAGTGTGTGTGAAATAGCCTTGTGATGGTGAGGGTCTGAGTTAGGGTTGCTGATTTTGGGAGTCTTGGTGCTGTGATTCAGAGTTGTGAAGGTGAAGCGTCTCTTATCATTGTTTTTGTAAACCTAGGAATGTGTTCTTCATTTGATCATGATTCCCGTTGATAAAAAGGAAGCCCTAATGCGTGAAATTAATTAAAGATGATAATTGGGGGTTGGTTAAGGGTAGACACACCTAGAAACACGTGTCTAAGCCTCTGTAGTCGGTAAATGAACCACCTTTGGGAAGGGTATCTCCCGAAAAGCAAAACTGCATTCTGTCGCGAAATATCCAGATATTTAGTTAGAAATATTCGGGTATTGAGACTGCAACAAACAGGTTTCGGTAAAAATTCAATATCTTGAACTACAGAGCTCCAAATCGAGTGCCGTTTGGACCTATGTGTAGCTAAAACATAGGGCTACAACCTATGAAGCACCGACACTTCAAAAACCCTGACGTGTCGTGTCCGACACTTTCCGACACTCTCGGACACTCCGACACTCCCCGACACTCCAACACGCATTATAGAAATTCAAAAAAAGGTTCAAATGTTGATTTGCGTTGAGTTTTTAGTTCCAACTATTAGATTCGTTGGATTACGATTATCATTTTATTGAGTTTAATATAAATATTTGTGATATGTTATGTTTCTTTGCAAAATTTATGAATATTATAGGTTTCGATTCATTTTTTTTGTTAAATTATTGAATATTAAATATAATATATACTATATAAATTAAAAATATTATTTAATATCAAAACGTGTCCTAACGTGTCGGAATCTAACATTTTTTAGAATTAACGCGTCGGAGTGTCGTGTCGTATCGTGTCACGTGTCACGTGTCGGTATCGGTGCTACATAGGCTACAACCTTGTAAAATTTCGTAGCCATTGGATAAGTGGTTTGATCTCAGTGTTAGTTTGAAGTCGCGTCTTGATTGCTGAAAATTCAGCTTGCAGCAGTCACTTTGCTAAAATCATAACCGGAGTTATACAATTCCGATTGAGATATAAAATATTTCGTTGGAAAGCTTGTGATGTCTAGTTTAAAATATTAAAATATTAGAATATTTGGTAAATATTTGCAACTGCAGTTTTAAAAGTGGTAAGCAAAGTTTGTTGACGTATTCGTAAATAGAGTTTTAATATTTGCAACTGCAGTTTTAAAAGTGGTAAGCAAAGCATATCAACTGGCCCGTAGCACATGGCCCAAAATGTGACTTCCCGCATCCCGAGCACCTGGGAGCAGGAGGTCTCGCTGTGTTCCCCTGAGTAGAAATTTTCTTAAACTGATTTGGCGCTTGCTTAGCCGCCAACTGTTTTCCCTTTCCTTTGTTCCCAAACTTCCGGTCTCTCAAGGAAGCGGAACCACCAGTACCCTGTGGCACCTCAATCTTGGCCTTCTTGGCCTGACTCGAACTGCAGTAGTCCTCAATATCACGACACTGCCGTACCAAAGCCCCGAAGTCTCTCGAAGCAGAACCAGCAAGGTGTCCAGCAATGTCCTCATTAAGTCCCCTCCGGAACTTAGCATCAAGAAAAATAGGAGTCGGCCTCGCCATCCTGAAATGAGTAAACTTGACCAGCTCATTAAACTTGGCCAGGTACTCGTCCACAGACAACGAGCCCTGCACCAACCGGTCAAACTCTCCATGCTTCCTCTCCTGAGCATCATAAGGGAAGTATCGTCCAAGGAAGCAATCCTCAAAGAATGGCCACGTCATCACGTGCCCCTGCATCTCGAACACTTGATAGGTGTTCGTCCACCACTCGTGGGCATCGCCCTCCAGTATGTATGTGGCGAACATCAGCTTCTGCGGATCGGTGCACTGCATCACCCTGAATATCTTGTCCAGGGCCTGAAGCCATCTAGCAGCAGCAATGGGGTCGTAGGACCCATCAAGAGTCGGTGGCTTATGCTTGCGGAAAGCATTCAGCCGGCGGTCGATCTCGTCTCGATCCTCAACAAAAACGGGAACGACCTGCATAGCCCCCGTCAAATGGCTAACCTCACCCATCTGACTCTAGGTGTCCTCCTGTTGACTAGGTGGAGGTGGAGGCGGTGGCGGTGGTGGTGGTGGAGGTGGTGGAGGACACTGGCCAGCAGCAGGACCAGCCCTCATCTCCTCCAACATGACCCTCATCATAGTCATGTTGGCCATCCGGTTCTCCTCCAGAACCTCAGCGGTGGCTCGCCTGTTCGCCTCTCTGATGGCGTCCAGCATCGCCTGGTTTGCCAACCTCGTGGCCTCCTGGTCGGCTAGTCGGGCTGCCTGCATCTCAGCTAATGCAGCCTGGATAGGATCCGGTTGATCCTCGCTCGTACTCGGGTTCCTCCTTGGTGGCACCATGACTCTGCACAAGTTACACAAAGAATGAGTTGATCAGACCCACGCCATGTGGTCACATATGCATTATCATAATACACACCAACCAGAGAGAACACAAAGTAGACACGCAACGAAACATCCTAAGTTATTGCAATACATACAGGCTTTTCCCTAGAAAGTGCTCTGATACCATAAAATATAACAGCCCGTGTTAACCCGGATTGTTAACACACTATCGTATTAAGCCACACTTAATAAAAATGCGGAATAACTTTTTCTTTAATTCAATTATAACTTCATTAACCTTAACTAACTTGATTACTTAATCAATTTCATAAATACTGCCTGTATGTAAATTGCAAGACAACTAACTGAATACCTCATATATAAATATAATGTGAGTATCTAAAGTCACAGGACTACAACACATAGCCTGGACCATAAATCCTGATACTTTAATACAACTTTAACTAATAAGACAATAACAAGTCTATGTGGCATGAACAAACCCCATGCTCACCAAATAGTCTCAACATACTATATCACAATCATAGCGGAAAACAAAACAGCAGTCAGCATGTCATAATAATATCAACTCAACTCTGGCCTCCTGCCACCTGTGCCCTCAACATTACCTGAACCTCAAAATAAGCGTCCCCAAACGTGGGGTGAGATCTCTAAACAAGGAATCTCAGTAAGACAAGGGGTCCTCAAGGATCTTCCACCCCAAGCTCACTTACATGTGCAATATAAGTTCAAAAGCAATATTTCCAATATTAGTTCCAAAACTATGCAATGCAACAGATATTCGTGTCATGTGTGTTTATACAATCTACTGGCCAGAGAAATGTAGGAATACGTCTAAACCCACATGAGTACAAGGAACACCGCTTGCACCTCACCCACAGCCTCACTTTATCATATGTACTACATACTCAGGCTTACCGTATATGTGGACACCACATTGCATATCATAAAAGCACATTTGCATAAAATAGCTCAACAACATTTCCAAATATCAAAAGCATGTAACACAGCATGCATAAACCACATCCCATGGGACATGGTGGAACCACAACATGGCTAAACCGAGGACACGAAAGCTTACCTTGCAAGCTAGCTATCCAAGCCAAGAGTCCAACCACTCTCAAGTCCAAACACAGCAGTATCACAATCTGTTATGGACCAATAGTAGATCATTAATTATGCATCACAACATACAACTTAAAGACTACGCCTTTCCTTTACGTCTTAAGGCTTTCAACAAAGCCATAAACCCTTAATCATTTGATTCTGACTTAATTCATTAATTACAGAAGTTCAACTTCCTTAATCTAGGGTCCACAAACCCCAAATAGCCTACTGGTCACACAGCACAGCTACTGTTCTTCGAAATCCTAGAATATCCGGATATTACAAAGGACATATCGAGATATGCAATATCCGGATATCACAATGACCATATCCGGATATACCATATCCGGATATAGATATCCGAATATTTGTTCGACAAATATCCAGATATCTCACGACAGAGTGCAGTTTCTGCATTTCGTGAATATCCACTCAAAAGATCCAACTTTTAACACTTAATCACGTTAAAACATGCATCTTTAATCTGTTTTAGGTTCATATCCAGATTATCCTCTTGTTTACTCATTAAACATGGCAAAAACATCAACTTTAAGCCACAAAACTATGATCAAGGATGAGGAAACTTACCCCAAGCTTGAAACAGCTCAACAATGGTGCTCTTGGAGCTCACAAGTCAGCTCCAAGGTACTGACTTTAGGGAGGAAGAAAATGGAGTAACAAGGTGAGTCCTTTCTTCACCAAGGAAGCTACTTGAAGCTTCTTCCCCCACCCAAACCACACTCAGCCTCACACCTATACCCAACATTGCTCCCTCAACTCAGAAAGGGGCCAACAATGCAGTCCCAAGGCCAACTCTCACCCTCACCAAGCAATCTCTCACAAGCAAGGTATATGAAGAAGAAACCAAGGAGAAAGGAAGCTCCTTGGCTCACAACAATGGAGGAGAAGGTGACAAGAGGTGGCTGGAGGGTTTTTCAAAATTGGAGGCATGTAGGTTTGTATTTTTAACCTAGGATCATGTGCCATCTAATGCATATAAAGGCATTTAAGCCACAACGCGCAGTATTAGCCTTAATAGCTACGCAAAAGATCTTGATCCCAAACTTTGGAATCCAAACCTACTCATTTTTCTAAGATTTGTCATATTTTTATTTTATTTTTCAGAGCACCTTTCCGGTGCGCGCTTTTCCATAGCCAGTATCAGTTCTGGCATCAGATCTCATAATTTTGACTTGAAACTTGTTTTACAAGTCCTACATAATATTCTAGTAATTATCATGCACTCGTTATAATTTTCCGGAATACTTTTCGGGTACGCATTTATACCAGGTAGCAGAACCGATATCTGTCATTTTCTTCCGAAAAGCGACTTTCAGCATTCTTACCCACTAGTTATAATTATTAAAGCCTCATAATAATTATTAGGGTCAATTAAGAAATCATTTCCTAATTATCATAATTAATTCATTAATTACTTTAATTAGTGGTGCGGGTTCGTTGGCTTCTCCGCCAAAGATTCTTTCATCTTGGCTTGTTGTCATATTTTGGCATCTATTCCCCTCCAACCATTTCCTTCTCTCTTCCAACAGTGTCTTTATCTATGAGTCTCGACGACATCTTTTTCAACCATGTCTTATCTTCTCGGACTACTCTCTTTTTCCTTTATTTTTTTTTCTCCTTTCCGAATCTAATTTCATTTGCATTTTTGGGATTTCCCTCTGTATTGGCTATTGTGGGGTCTTTAATTCTGGCAACCCTCGCAGCTCATGGAACACCGACCAAAATGTCACTATTCACCAACTTTTTTATTTAAATGCCACGCGTGTTATTTCTTAATCTATCACGGGAACAAATTCGCTACCCGATGTAACGAACTCAATTTGCTAACGTGTCACATTTCTATTGGATAACAAGTACCAAGTTTTTTAAATAAAAATAAGAAGTTCATTACATTGGGTAGCGAACTTGGTGTCCAATAGAAACGTAACACATCAACAAACCGAGTTCGCTACACCGAATAGCGAACTTGCCCCCATGGCAAATTAAGAAATAACATTATTCACATGGCATTTAAGTAAAAAACTTGGTGAACAATAACATTTTGATCACCATTCCGAAGCTCATTCAGGCTTTCCTTTGATTTGTCGAGGACATTTGCGGCACACATTTTTTTGAATTATATTTTATATGTATTTGATTGTTGGCTTGTATTCTAACTATTTTCATCTTGTTTCCATTATTTTTTCAGTATGGTTTATCACTCTTTTGGTTCTTCCCATTCAGGGAGAGCATTGTTCATGTTATTGATGTTAATTCCAATTAAGTTGTTTTAGTTGATATCCATCCCATCACCATTCATGTTACTTATGTTCATTCCATCTCAGTTGTTTTTACAGATGTAAAAAATAAATTAACAAAATGAAACCATTTCCCACCATTTCCCTTATCCCGATTTACCTATGCAATTTCTTGAATGTAATTACTCTAAACTGAAAAATATCCTTTAAAAGATAAAATCTACATTTATAACCATTGATTAGAAAGTTAAAAGCACGCTCCTTAATTTAGAAGAGCTAAATTGTAACACCCTAGTGATGTTGATGACACAAATTAAGAGGAATGTTTAATGCCAATTAGAAGGGAGAATTGCAACCCTATATGTCCCGTCCCGTTTCTGCTTCACCTGCCATCTTACGAAGACAAATAAAGAAAGGAGAAATCAGGGGAAGGATATATTAATGTTGCACCATGCTCGTATAATCTGATAGATTAATGCACATCAGATTAAGAATTTTGGTGCTCTTATATTCAATTAACTTCTTATTCCTTCGGCAGTAAAATCAGACTACCTTACTTGATCTACCCCTAAGAATCTCAACCATCAACTTGTTCTTTTTTCAGTTTGTTATGAATGTAAAGCTGTGCCACTAACATAACTCAATCGTAACCCATTTATCTGGGGAAGGGTGCAAATGTAACTTTCATTAGATGAACATCCAACATAAATATTTGATTTTCGAAGAGGCTGAAGCTGTTCATTAAAGTAATAAGAAAAAACTTGGCTTTTGCAAACTGTACAGCCTTTTTTCGGGAGAAGGGTGAAGAGTGGGAAGGGAGACAAAGGGTGAGAAAGTGCTCTCCTGAAGTTTTTAATTTAAAAGAAGTGATGGGGAATGGAAAGATTAGTGATACATCACTGATTACTCTCATTAGAATTCAATTTCCCTTCCTAACATAGTGTATAATAAAACTTAAGTTAAAATGAGTACATGAGACAATACCTAATAGCAACACCAGCAAAGCAATCAGAGAACTTTGAAGGCTATTTGAATAAGAAATCCACATGATATTCAGATATTAAAACCTCATCACTTTGCTCTGCTTTCTAAAAAACCCAGGGTTCAATGTTCCTTTCCTTTCTTTTTCTCCTCATTTATTTCTAAAGGAAAACTAGCTTAAACAAAACCAGAATATGCAGCATCACAAGTAAAATCTAAATGAGAAAAAAAAATCTTTAAAGAAAATAAGAACACTAACCAAACTATAATTATCCCCAATAGATATCAAATATCCAACTACAGGGCGTAAGAAGAAGAAAAACCCATCATCAAAACAATACCAAAGAATAAAAGGGACAAACAAAGTAAAGGACCTATTGAACCAAACAACGTAATTAAAACAACACATGACAAAGCAATCAGAGAACTTTGAAGACCTGTATGAAATACGAGATCCACATCAATTTCAGACATAAAAAAGACTTCATCATTTTGCTTTGCTCATTGAAGGGTATAAATCATTAAACTGCATAGACAGTGCTATACAACAAGTCCATTGAGATCATTTGGCAACCTTAAAATATAAAGCAAATTGGGCAACAAAAAACCTGGAATCTGCGCCCAAAAGCATAAACTTTGATTGCCATCATTAAATTTTGCACCCCGACAACCTCATCTCGTGTTTTCCTTGCAACTAAACTCGAAGATGCAAGGGGCTACACGGTGCATTATGTTTGCAATCATTTCTGGGATCGAATCAAAGAAAAGAAAACAAAAGAACAAGTAGAGAGGCGGCTACACATTTGTTCATTGGCTTCATTTGCAAAGCTAGTAGCTTCATCTTATATACGAGAGGATCACTGTATTAGGGTTTTATTGTTTATTTTTATTTTTAGGTCAAATAAAAAAAAAAAATTTAATCATAATCATTTGTTAATGGGAAAAACCGAAAAATTATTCTTATACATTTTTTCTCCGGTGAGTCATTTTTTTTTTTTTTGCAAGTGGAACCCGTAAATTTATCTTTTTATGATATAAGATAACTTATATTATTTGAGGAGGGATATTCTTACTACCAAAATTTTCTACTACAACTTACTACCTATCTAATCACCATTGAGTCAAAGAGAGAGAATGCTAAAAAGTTTTTGAAAAAAGAGGAAATGATGATCCAATGGTGATAAGATAGGTAGTGAGTTGATAGTAAGAAAATTTGGTAGTAAGAATATCTTCCTCATCTTATTTAATAACATGAGATTAATAAAATTCTACGTTAATATGCTTTTTATTACCACATCATTTTAGTCTAGGAATTTATTTTTCATTTTGATAAAATTTTATTATTTGAGAAGCAGACACAAATGCTTCAAAGTTCAAACAATGTTAACAAATCTTAAGGAAGGCTCTAATTGTTTAATATTTTAGGGAGAGAATTTATTCTGGGCGGGACCATCATTTTTTATGTGCTCCCTTAGTGTAAATGAGAGGGTAAAATTGGAAAAGAAGAAAAATAACAGGGGTAAAAAGAGAAAGAAAAAATTAGTGTTGTGAGAGGGAGCGCCAAATCATTAGGTGATCCTGGAGCATAGAAAATATTTCCTATTTCATGGTTTAGATTGAAAAAAAAAATTACTTTAAAGATGGGTATAAGTTTACTTTAAAATAAAATTATATTTTTGGACCAAACAAGCAATTAGCTGCAAACTTCCCATTTATTGGGCTTGGGATTACTTTGAGGTTATTGGGCTCCCATGCACAATACGGTTAAGAATTCCTACTTCATTTTGATTTGTGATTATCTGTGCTAATAGGTTATTTGAAAGGATTTCATGGTAATAAATGTCCTCAAAATTAATTTTTTAATCATTCAATCTTGCATATAAATTAAAAATTTTAAAGAAGAGAAAAAAATTTGGTTAAGTTGGGTGCTAAGTGATATACTACCTGTGTTGAAAGGTTTATCCTTTTATTGTTTTTCATGCCTGCTGCTGCTGGCACATTAGTATAGTTTGTTAGTAGTTTTTTTTTTCTCAAATTTTTTCATGTTTTCTTCTTTAATTAAAATATATATTTTAGATTATTTGCAGTTATGCACTACTATTAATCTTATGGTAAATTGACAAGAACCTGTTACAGTTACTAAATTAATAGTCTATGAGAGAATGAAATAAAAAATGAATCAATTTTTTATTGTGACACATTTTCTTTCATAATTTCATCTCACATGCTTCTAATAGAGTTTTCTAATTTGATTTTTACATAATATTCTCATTTCTACGTGATGGTGGTTTGGTGATCACAAGATCCAACATTACACTCATCAAAAGTTAGACAATTTTTAATTTAAAAAAATGCATAAGTAAATCTTGATTAAATTTTATCAAAGTCAAACTCAAAACACAAACACCGCAAATAATAGCACCTCCAAACCCAAATGCAATGTATCTTTCCATGATTATTCAACCTCTCAAGCATAATTTGCACCTTTATTAAACACAATCTCTTGATCCGTTAAGAACTCATGATAGAATCATCTACAGTTTAAGAGTAATATTAGCTTACACCAACTCTAGGATCACATAAATACATGAATAATATACAATACAGAAGCTAAAGAAGGACTTGGAGGGAAGCACAACCGCACAAACAACAAATTTTCTATCTGCTAGGTGATAACTTAGCCTTTAAAAGCTTTCAGAAAGGAAATCGTCTGTTTCTCAAACAAGGTGAAGGCTAACGCAGAAACCAATGGGACAAAAATTGCCACTAAAAGAAATATCAAGTTTCTCCAATTTGCAGGCTTATTTGCTGAAATAGATGTTACTTGAGTTTCAGGGCTTGCATCTTCTGATGGTTCACCCACCTAATAATAGAAATCAAGAAAGGGGGAACCTTTTAGGATCTAAGCAAAAATATCATTAAATAAAGTATGGACCTCCAAATTAGTCTTATATTTTATCAATGCAAGGCCTAATATTTTTATTTGCCAGAGTGACATAAATTAAATTATCTAATTTGTAATGTCTCCACAGCAATATAGTAAAACCCATACAGGGTAGGCCATTAGAATAACGGTAGAAAATATATGATTGAAAGAAACCAACAGGTTATTAATTCATGTTAAGCACCATTATTTTAATGAATACACTCTTGGGTATGCTCATACTTCGCATGCTGATGAGGGCCGGTAGAGGCTAAGTCCTGTTGTGAGCCTCTGATTTATTGTAATTTTCTTAGTAGTTTGGGCTTGGACCCATGAATAGCTGCTTTAGGATTTTCTAATCCTATTTATATTTTCCTTGTAAACCGAATGACTTGTAACGAGTGGCGGTGAGGTGAATATAGTACAAACAAGCCTAAACGTAGCCTAAATTAGGTGAACCAAGATAAATCTCTGTGTCTGTTCTATCTCTCTTTCTCTTTCCATTTGTGATTTGTCTTTGTTGGAATGTAGCAATTTGAAATTCAAAATAGATAGAATCAGAAGTTTGTTTCCTTTAGAATCAGAAGTTTGTTTCCGTTATTTTATCTAGTTTGTTAGGATTTTGAATGTATAATTTGTGTATAAATACACATCTGATTATGAGGAAAAGAATGAATGAAAGAGAAGTATTACAGTATACACATCTGATTATGAGAAAAAAAAAAAAGTATTAAGAATTTGACATGGTATCAAAGCAAATTTTTCACCCTCCATGAATGGAGTATCCGCTGCCATCATTTTTTTAAAATCTCTTGATCATCCAGATCTCCTTTGCATCTGTACCTTTTCCCCTTCCTTCCTCCGGTTCACTCTTTTGAATTTTCCGGATTTTCTTTTCTCTTTTTCTTACTTACTTGCTGCTACTGTGAAGCCCCGAATCGTCATAATTTTTTTATACACCATTTTTTAAATGTATTAGTATTGTTCATTTTCTTCTTCAATGGCCAACTCTGCTTCTGAAAACTCCAAACCTCTTCATGTTCCCCAAAACATTATTCTATGCAAAGATCCCAAATTGAATTGTTGAATTTTTGAATTCTTGAATTTTCTGAATTGTTGAATTTTCTGAATTGTTGAATTTTTGAATTGTTGAATTTTCTGAATTGTTGAATTTTCTGAATTGTTGAATTTTTGAATTGTTGAATTTTTGAATTGTTGAATTTTTGAATTGTTGAATTTTCTGAATTGTTGAATTGTTGAATTCAAACTCTCCACCTTCACATTCTGAATTGTTGAATTTTCTCTCTCTGCTTCTTCACTCTCTCTCATTCTCTAGAATCTCTCTATTTTCCCGCTTTCTCTTTCTATAATGGCTACTTTTACTGTCGCGTCTCTTTTCTCCTTCCAAATCTTGTTTCTAATCGAACCGAACCACTTCCGAATCGAACCAATTTTGAATCGAACCGAACCACTTCCAAATCTTGTTTCTTCCGGCCGTGATTTCATCTTCTTCGGTGATTTATTATTTTTATTTTGATTTTCTTTTATGGTTTGTATTTGGTCAATTTTATTTTATTCCCACATATGTTTGTGGTGTTATTCAAGTCTGATTTGACTTGTATTTGGTTTGCCATTGTTTGGCTTTAATTTTGGCTTCCTATTCAGGGGGAGCATGGTTCATGTTGCCGATGTTCATTTCAGAACATTTGATTTTGTCGATGTCCATCCCGGCACCATTTATATTTGGTGGCTGATGTCCATGTCAGCCCTTCCTTCCTTAGCTGATGTTCATTCCAGCACATTCTCTTTACCAACTCTTCAGAATGATGATCATTACAGTTGATTTGCTGTGCTGCCGATTTCTCCGACTTGTATTCCATGAAGCAATTAGCAAGTTAGGCATGATTGACATCCATGCACCAACTTGAGGGGGAGTGTTGGAATGTAGCAATTTGAAATTCAAAATAGATAGAATCAGAAGTTTGTTTCCTTTAGAATCAGAAGTTTGTTTCATTTATTTTATCTAGTTTGTTAGGATTTTGAATGTATAATTTGTGTATAAATACACATCTGATTATGAGGAAAAGAATGAATGAAAGAGAAGTATTACAGTATTAAGAATTTGACAGTCTTATTGTCGATTTCCAACGTACACAAGCTATTAGAATAAGAATTTTAGCATTTCAGAAATACTTTCAAATTCTAAAAAAGATAATTATTCTTGTGTTTATGTTTTCTGACTATGTAGCATGGAAGGCAGAAAATGGTTTGGGAAGAGAACTGAAAATAAGCTCTAGTAGGTTAGCAAGGTCACTACTTAATAGCCATAATGCAGAGCGGGTAATAACATTAGGCAGATAAAGGAAAGATTAATGACAAGAAAAAGGTGAAGTCCGTTTTTAATACAAACATTTATAGGCTTAATAATAGTAAAGCAAGTTATTGAATAGAATGAAACAATTAATGGGGGACAAAATATCTAAAATGACAGGCAGGAAGATCAGAGCCTTATGTTTTCTTCATTGAGTTGTTTATTTATCTTTCCAAGTTCTTTTTAAAAAAAGAATTTACTGAAAACTAAAGAAACCTAGAGACAGTTTATATTTATTCATCAATTCTATCAGTGTGTGATAAACCAGGTGTTAGCTAATTATATAGATTAATTAAGGTTATATTATACACCTATGCATAACATGTGCCATGGTATACAATAAGACTATAGAAGTGTGGTACCGGTGCCACATATTTTTGTTTTTTATTTGATAAATATACAGCTTGCATATTATGAATGATTACCGTATTCCACAAAATGGGCGAACTTTACTCTAAAGAGTGATACATATATTGTGCATTTTTTTTTCTAGATTCTCATCACAGATACAAAAGAATAGTCCTTTTATTATTTGCCATTAAGTTTCATCATTGGGTACCAAGAGATTCCAATATGCACGGGACTTGCCAATGGAATAATGTACTAGTAGAGGAGCCCTGAACGGATCAAAAATCACTTATATCTCACCAGTATAGTTGTAAATAATCATGTCTTCCAGATATGTGCCATCTAGAGTGCATTGCGCAAACTAGGGATTAGAATGAGAAAGTGCAGTGAGATATTGATACATTAAGTATCACATTTTCTTGTATTAATCACATAGATAATATTTTGCATAGTTAAGCTTCAGTTAATTCTGAAAATTATGAAGAAACCATGATACACACAAATTTAGCTATGGTTTTGGTCACCCCAAAAATGCAAAGCATATCCTAAAGAGTATAGAGCTCTGCCTATGTGTGCGTGCATGCATGACCTGTCCCAAGCTAGGATAAAGGAAGAGGGTTGGCTTCAAGTATAGCGAACCGGCCATAAAAAGCAGCTATATTTATGAGATGAACCCTTATGATTATCTTTTTTCAATCTCTTTGTATCTTTCATTTGGGTTTATCTACCACCGACCCCAATTAGATTGGGATAAAGGTGTTGTTGATGTTGATATCTTAAAGAATATAGCATTAGTGGGACAGTTATTTGAGGTTTTATTACTTGTTTTATTTCCATTTTAATTCTCTAAATAAAAAAGTGAATTGAGTCAATTGGCACGTATGAAAATGCATGTCAAGACATTAGTTATGTAATAAATAAAAACATTTTCCCCATGGGCAAAGTCATTATAAGAAACATTAAATTTAACACCCAGCTTTCATCCATCAACATCATATACACATATGACATATCAACTAGTAAAAATGATCAGGTAGACAAAAAAAAGTACCTGCCTGAAAGGTTTTATTGAAGTGATTTGTTCCTTCTGCATCAGATGATTTTGTACAGCTATCATTGCTTGAGTCAATGTTGGAAGCTTGATCTTCGTTTCTGCTATTTAGTCCATTGTTACGTGCATCTAGTGGGGCACCGATTTTACTATCCTTTAACTTTTCTACCAAACTTTTATTTTCCTGTTTTAATGTACCTAGCTGCGGGAAGAACATAGTGGTAAGAATGTTAAAGTCCTGTTAGTGTATCATAGATCAGTCACAGTGAAATATATATCTATCTTTATTTAAGAAAAAAAAATACAAAAGCAAATTGATACGAACCTTGGGAGAATCTCGCCCTAAAAGCTAGCTCAAAAAGTAGGAGAGCCCAAAGTCTATATAAACCCCACATTACTCACCCATATAACCAATGTGGGACTCCAAGTCCCATACCTTCGAGTAGGATTATAACATTCCACCATGCTCCGCAGCCCCAGCGGCCACGCGGGTTGACTTTACGCTAGTCTAGTGATAGTCTTTTACTAGCCCCGGGCGAAAACTGCAATGCCAGCGTCACCGCCCATGCCGCTCGATTGCAACTGAGAGACATAATAGAAGGCTCTAATACCAATTGATACGAACCTTGAGAGAACATCACTTCAAAAGCTAACTCAAGAAGTAGGAGAGTCCAAAGTCCATATAAACCCCACATTAGTCACCCATATAACCAATGTGGGGCTCCAAGTCCCATACCTTGGAGTAGGATCGTAACATTCCACCATGCTCCGCAGCCCCCGCGGCCATGCGGGTTGACTTTACGCTAGTCTTTTACTAGTCCCGGGCGAAGGCTGCAATGCCAGCGTCACAACTCGAGCCGCTCTATTGCAACTGGGAGACATAGTGGAAGGCTTTGGTACCAATTGATACGAACCTTGGGAGAACCTCACCTCAAAAGCTAGTTCAAGAAGTAGGAGAGCCCAAAGTCCATATAAACCCCACATTAGTCACCCATATAACCAATGTGGGACTCCAAGTTGTTGGGTGGTGTTCCTCCATTAATGACAGCATGCACCCTCATCAATATGGGTGCACGGCTCAAGACCACTACCACTCCAACTACCCCATCATTGTAGAAGATTTTGGAAGAATGTGGAGAGTTTCTTTCTCTCTCCCCAAGATCTGGATTGGGTATTCCAAGCTTAGATTTTTAGGATACACTCAAACTTCTCTCAAGAGGTTGTCACAAAATATCTCAGCTAACCTAATACAAAGGTTCTCAGCTAACCTAATTCAAGTCTTTGTATTAGGTTAGCTGAGATCTTTGTGACAGCCTCTTGAGAGAAGTTTGAGTGTATCCTCTTGAGAGAAGATTGAATACCACCAGTGTTTGGTGAAGATTGATTGTACCTCTAGTGAAAGATTAGAGAAACTTAACTCTTGTAACCCATTATTCATATAGTGGAAGTTTGATTCTGGACTAGTGTCCCGTGAGTTTATACTTCTTCATTGGAGAAGGTTTTTCCACGTTAAAAGTTTGTTGTGTTTTTCTCTATCTCTCTTCTCTTGCATTTTTACTGTTTCCACTACACAGGCCGACTTGGTGACTCAGGCCGACCTCCGACTCTTAGTGACGAGCTTTGTGCTCGACGTGACTTGCACACACTTCCACAATCCAACTTGAGGGTCCTTTTGACCCAACATAAGTCTCATACCTTGGAGTAGGATCGCAACACAATGATAACTTATCATGTTACTGTGGGTATCCAACTCCGAAGAAAATGTCTAATTCATTTTCTTATTTAATTATGCAAAATATAGTGATTAGCAACAATGGCTGCCGTAAAGTCCACTATCAATACTACTTTATTTTAGTATAAATGACCATTATCTTTTACCAAAAAAAATAAAAAATGACCATTATAGATCTGGATTGGGTATTCCAACTCAGGTAAAAATGGAGAGAAAACTACTATTTTGGTCCTCAAAATATACACTTTTCTCACTTCGGTCCTTCAAAGTATAATGTCATCAATTGAGGCCTTGGATATTTTAGTTCATTTCAATTTGGTCCTAGCTTACACAGTCAAGGAGAACAAAAATTGCATGAAGTACGCATAGAAGGACCAAGCTGAGATAAGTTAAAACATTGAACGTTTCCGTTGATAAAATTAATCTCTGGGGGACCAATTGAGTAAACACAAATCTTTGGAACATCAAAATAGTAGTTTTCTCTTTGAAAAAAAAAAAAAAAAAACAACATTGAAACTAGAATTCAATTTTAGTTAGAAAATTATGGAAGTCATTACCTGCTTATTGATGCGCTCCCTTTCGGTGGCTAGTTGCATTACCATATCCATGATAAACTTGGTTCTGGTATCAATTTCTTTTGCGCTTGATAATTTTGAATTGCTAGCTTGATCCAAAGATGTTTTCAGGCTAATCGTTCTGGACTTCTGGAGATCCAATTCTTTATTAAGTTCAAAGTTAGTTTCAGATAGCACAACACATTGCTCTTCTGCACTTTCTTTTATACTTTCAGCTTTTGAAACCTTTGACTTTAGCTCTTCAATTAATATTTCCATATCCCATATTGCGGTGTATAACATGTTCTGCTGTTCTTGACTTGCTTCAGAAGTTGCCTTTGCATTCTGTAGTTGGATATCTAATTCCCTTAGTTGCTTCTCAAGTGAACCAACCTTTTTTTCTGCAGTACTAGCACTCCCTTTAAGAAAATTCAGTTCTTCAGTAAGTTCCAAGTTGGTCTCAGTTAACTGTGTAATCTTTGCTTCTGCACTTTCAGCCCGATTTTCGGCCATGTCAATGCTTTCTTTGAGAGACTCAACAAAATTTTCCATTTCAATAAGTTGTTCGTGACATGTTTCATTTTCTGCAATCACATCATTTATCCTATGCTCAAAATCTTTTCGTTCTTCTTCAAGAAATTTCACCTTTTCCCTCAAAGCCAACACTTCAGAATTTTGCTTAACATTCTCAACATTACATCTCTCAAGCTTATCTAAAGCAGCATCTTTAGCCTTAAGTTGTTCTAAGACATTCTGAACCTTTGATTTCAGCTCATTTTCTCGTTGCATAGAACCATTGAGGTTGAACTCAGTAACTTGGAGGCGTCCCATTATACCTTTAGAAATCCCCATCAACACTTCTGCAGCATTGTCTGCCTCTAGAAATCTTCCCCAAACTACTTCCGCTGCTTCTTCCATATAAAATGCCACTTGTTCTGTGTAGTGGAGTTTCAACTTTAGCTCTTCATTTTTTCTTGATTCTGCTAACTTCTTTTCAAGATCTAGCTCCCTTGCAAGGGACCTCTCAAGCATTCGTAGAATATACCTTTGTTGTCCAACCATCTGATCGTTGGATTTAGCTTTCATATTTGTCAGTTGACCATTTTCTGATAAATTCAAAGCCTTCCCCATTTCGCCTGTTTACATGGATGACAAAGAAAGGTAAACAGTCATCCAAAACTTGGAAAAAAAACTGCATCCTCAGCATAAAATTTTTGAACAAAAAATATTGAGTAGAAATTTCAACTTACAATTTTCACGTCGAAAAACTTCAAGGGTTTTCTGTAACTGGGATGACTGCATCTTCAACTCCAATAACTGCTGTTGAAACTCCTTCACAGACTCTTCAGTGTCATGCAATTTTTTGTCCATCATAAAGAAAACTTCAGCCAAGTGTCTGCATGAAAATATTTTATGACGAGCATCAACAATTTCTTCCTGGAGAGTGTCCATGAAATTGTCCAGCTCTCTTACCTCAGAACCTAAAATGTCAGACAATAGATCAAATGTCATTGCTTTCTCAAATAAGTTTGCCAAGTTGCTGTTATTCTTTGAATCCATTGCTTCAAGATCATTTTCCCGGGCTAACAGATAAATATAAAGCACATGCAAGTTCACTAGCTTCTCAGAAGAATAGGCTAAGCGATAGTCTATTTCTGTTAAAGCTTGCAGGGATATCTCCAATTCTTGCATGTCATTTTCTTTAGTTGAGAACCCCTCAAGTGAGTAGAGTTTTCCAAAAGCTGCATCTGCAGCATAAAAGCCACCTTGAACTTTATTAGCAACTTCGTCCATTGCTAGTTTGTATCTCTTGATTCAGCAATTAGCAGCCAGTCCTGAATGTAAGTTAAGAAATGAGATTTTGGTGGAAGAAACAAAAACTGCCATACTTTATGCATTAATACAGCATACATAAACTAGATAAATAGTGTACAGTTTAACTGTTAATCAGGTAAATACGTAGCATTGATGCATACTAGTAAAGGAAAGCAACATTAAGTAGTAATTGGTAATTAGCAGGGCTATAGCCCCTTTACATTGATTACTTCTAAAGCTCCTATAGATTAATTCAATCATTTATAGAAGGCTATGGAGGGTGAATTTGATAAAGGAGAAAAGTGGATTTTCTGCTCTTTTCTTAGCAGTACCCACTGAAAAAAAAAAGCATTGGTATGCTTATGTTTTTCCCATAAAAATCACAGTGGAAAAACAACCTCTTCACACTCTTTTGGCATGCATAACTTACCACTTAGAAAGCTAAATTCTTTTGCAGTTCATTTCAAAATGCACTATTTTTCTTTTTCTTTCAACAGAATGGTAATTCCACGAATGAAGCATCCATTCAAATCTCAACAACAGAAACCATATGAGAACCTCAGTTTTCTAACAAATTCAACACACAACACAACAGCAATCCTTACAAAAACTTGATATATAACCACCAAAAACCATCAATTATAACATCAACAAAGACGGTCGCCACAATTTTACAGAACACTCAGCTTAGATCGAATCAGAATTTAAAGTTTCTAAGACCAACCCCAACCCAAGTGACAATCCTTAGCAAAGCTCCAAACTTCACTATTCCAAGACTTAAAGTGCTATCAGAAACAATTAGCATGACCCTTTCCATTTACACATATGATGCATAGATATAGAAAGTTAAAAAAAAAAAAAAAATTTAAAGTCAAATTCTGAAATGGGAACTCAAAATTTGGGTCTTACCTTTCTCTCAACAACTCTTCTGGGTCTTCTTACCTCAGCAGGAAAATGACTTTGAAAAACTTGACTATACAAAAATTATCTCGGCCTTCTAACCAAGCCTTTTAACTACCACTCATTTCCAAATTACCGTTATATAAATAAATGGGTCACCTTTTTCCATCCTCCAAAGTTAAAAAAATAACTAAATAATAAAAAAAGGGTATCTTTTTCTGGTGACGCTCTGTCTCTCCAATCTGTGTGGATCGATGAAGTGGAAGTGGAAGAGGAAGAACCAAAAGTGAAAACAGAAAAAAGTGGTCAAAACATGGTTAGTGCGTGAGAGTATTGTTGTGATCTGTGATTGAAAAATCAAAGAGAAATTAAGACTTGGATTGGGGTGCACGTTTTTGTTGATATTGACTTTGAATAAACTGAGTTTGAGTTTGAGTTCGAGTTCGAGTTCGAGCACAACAAAAAAACGACACAGTACGCACAACTAGACAGATAGGACGCAGATTTATCTATCTAACGTAAGGCTTAGGCTCCTGTAAAGCTAAAGTGTCTTCGTCGTTGTGGGTCCCTTTCGCTCTATTCAGACAACTTTATTTGTGAAACAGATTCGTCATTGCTAATTTTGTCGTCGCCCAAACGATGTTTCAAATTTTAACTGTCATTTTAACGCTGTATTTTTTTTGTAAACGAATTGAATTTTTTATTATTATTATTATTGAAATGGGTTAAAGAAGAATAATGTCATAAGATGTAACATTGTTTTTTTTTTTTTAATTTGAAGGTATGCTCGTTCAACAACTTTTTGTCCTATAGGTATGGCTTTATAACTTAGTTCCTCATTGAAATAATGGATGCATTGAACTTCGTTAAGGGAGGGAGGAAGAGACTAATCCTCCATTGAGAGAGACACATCCAAGGAATAAGTAGGATTTATGTGTTTATTTTTCTTTTTCATTATTTCACTTTTTTCTCTTTAATTTGATGTATGTGCATGAACAAAATGTTACATAATGTGACATTATTCTTCTTTAACCCTATTTAAATCTAGTGTATTTATTTTGTTGATAAAAGCTGGACAACGAAAATACTATATTTTTTTAGAAA
Organism: Gastrolobium villosum; assembly: GCA_032173675.1. Classification (NCBI taxonomy): domain Eukaryota; kingdom Viridiplantae; phylum Streptophyta; class Magnoliopsida; order Fabales; family Fabaceae; genus Gastrolobium; species Gastrolobium villosum. Next base: position 54,434 of record JAVKPL010001627.1, read on the forward strand.
GGATATGTTTACAATTTTTTATTATAAATTACATTAAGTATGATTGGTCATACACTCTTGATTGAAGTATAACCGGTTATATTTAGTGTAATTTGTAAAAATTTGTAAACAAAAAATTTGTAAATATAACTTTCATCATATTCTTTAGCTAAAAATTTTATAGCCTATTTAGTCCTATGAATTATTTGATTTTGATTATTAGTGAATTCCATTTCGGTATGGGGTTAATATGAAAATTGATAATTTCAATGGTTTTCTTTTTCTTCTTAAAAAAAAAAATTATTCACATTATGTAGATACTTTAGATAGATGTATTATTTAGCATGTTATTTGTTTCTTGTTAAATTATCCTTCTGATAGTTTTTTTTTATCACAATACAATAAATAACAAAAGAATTTTATTCCAAAGAATATTCCACTATTATAAGAAAGATCCCAAAAGTTGTTGAAAAGGTGGAGAAGAAAAAGTTAAATTACAAGCTGGACAGCTCTTGCCGCAGGGCACCGTGAGTCGCTGCCAGCCTCTGGTTCACCGTAGCCAGACCCTGCATCTCCACATGCCGAGATGCGAGCTTCTGCTCCATCACGTGCAGCGGCAGCGGCAGCAACAAGTCGAAAGGATGTGGAAGCTGCTGCTGCAAATGCGGTGGAGGTGGCATGCGACCTCCCCATTTTTATGTTATGAACCTAGATATGATTAACATGTGAAAAATCATGAAATTATGGCACAAATATACAAGCCATGAAGAATCTGGCAAAATCAGAGCAAAACAGTGCGCTCAAAATTGATGTAAGGAATAACTGGAGAAAGTAGAGTTCATAGAGTAACAAAAATGATGAAGAAGAAAAGTGTACCAGAAAAAAAAAAATGAAGAGACAGTGTCTGTGGGTTCGATTTGGGACGAGAGAGGGTTAATTTGGTCAAGTTTTTTGTGTGAAATTTTTTCTAAGTAATAAAAGAATATCACTTCATGAGTGGTATTCTGATTTACATTTTATACATAAAATAAAATTATGGGAAAATCAATTTCTCGGATAATTTTTTTGAAATCTTCTATTAAACATGATCTTCTTGGATTACCATCCACAGTTTCTCGGAAATTTTAACAAAAATTGTATATCAAACGCCTCTTTAATGATAAAATATTAAACTTCTAAATTTGAGTTATTTTTTATGACATGATATTATATTTATATTGGTATAATATGTTTCAAAATATATATTGTAAGACGTTAATAATTTTATTTTTTTATAGAACTTTATAACATAGTTATGCATAATTTCCAAATTTGTATTTTGGTTTGAATATCATGTCAACCTAATTTTGGGTTGGTCATTAATCATATCATAATCGCAATATATTCAATTTTAAAAAATTAAATTGATCAAAATGTCGGGTCAAGATATGACAATGTTAATCCCAACATAACCAAATCCATCAACACCTCGATATAGAGGTGGAAATGGTTAACACAACTTACTGATACAGAATGAACATGACACGTGATATTCATGTTTTAGATGACCAATTTTCAAATTTGTGTGGTGAATGTGTGGACAAAAAATTGACAAGAAAAAATTTATATTGTGTTGCATATCAACCGTAAATATGACATTGACCCGCGTCAATCTTATTCTAGGTTATTCATTTCATATTATGTCGTGTCAACTTAACATTGGTGAAAGTGTCATTTAGGGCTGGCAAAATGGGCTGAGTCTGCTGGGCTGGCCCGGCCCGCTCGCCAAACAGGGCGGGCTGGGTTGAGTTTTTCAACCCACCAGCCCGTCAAACCCGCCCCGCCAAACCCGCCAGCCCGTCGGGCTCGCCCCACCACGGGCCGGGCTAGCCCGCCAAGCCCCCCACCCCGTTTTTTTTAGGTTACCCAATTGTTATGTTGTAGCTCCATGCCTTAGATTTCTCTGCGTGCAAGTGGCTTTTTCGAATTGTTGTGGACTGCTCAAACAACACTTTGTCACTTGTTTTGTTACTCTATTTTACCTTGATATGATTTTATTTTTTATTATTATTTTTGAATTGAAATATGCATATTTATATGTAGATTATTAAACACTGATCTTCTTGGTTTCATAAGCACATTAGGATTTTATGCAGATTTTTTTATGCTTTTATGTAGATTTTTTATGTTTTTTTATGTGGAATTTAATTTTTTGTATATTATTTATATATATTTTTTATTTTTTTATTTTAGGCGGGTTGGCCCGTAGCCCGCCAACACACTCATAAAACGGGTCGGGTTGCTCAATTCAACCCATTTTATCAAAACGGGTCGGGGCGGGGCGGGCCGGGGCGGGCTGGCCCGTATTGCCGGCCCTAGTGTCATTCAACACATACGTTATTTATCTCTTGTCGTATCGTATTAACTTGTATAATAAGTGATACATTTTAAATTTAATAGATTATTAGTATCATCAACTAGCAAAATAAATGAGTTGTGTTCGTGTTGAAAGCTTTCACTTGATTTTGAATTCGTGTTATATTTGTGTTCTAATTTTTTTGTTAATTGTTACGGGCTTGACTTGGAAATCATTACCTTTAGAGGACTTGATTTTCTTGGGAAGCAAAAAGAAGTTGTAGGCTTAAGTCCTTTAAAGCTAGGTTTTACATATGAGAAAAGGAAAAAATATTTATCCTTTCAAATGACATAATTTATATCATTTCACTCTTATAATAAAGTGAGATCCACATCTTTATTTTTTTGTCAACTGTCTCTTCTCTTTTGTCTATATCTTTCTTTCTCTTATAATAACACAACTTTATATCCTTTAAAACGACACATACTTTACCGATTAAAAAAAAATATGTTCTTTTCCTGTAGAAAATAAGTGTTATTGTAAAGAAAAAAGATAAACAATTAGTGAGATTCACTCACTTTTATTTAAGTGTGATAGAAAAAAAACTTCTACATAAAAAACAAAAACATTAAACCATTTATATATTATGTGCAAGAAAAAGCATAGTATCGAGCCCATTTTGCAAATAATATGTGTAGAAAGAAAAAGAAGACGTTAGCGTAAAAGGAAAATGGAAATATATATATGTCCATGCAAGTAGAAGGGGGGAAAATGGCAAAAGCACAAGAAGATTTGATAAAACCACACAGGGATGAAAAAAGATTAAAAATAAATCTATGAGATATAAGGTTATTAATTTTTCTTTTCCTAAGAAAGATGTTTTGAACATTTTGTTCTTTTTTAGTTAAAATTAACCAATCAACAATTATTATAAAAATTAGGTGACTTTGCCTACCCAAAAAAAAGGGTGACTTTGAGCTTCTATTGCAATTATTATAAAAATTAGGTGACTTTGTGTACAGGGGAGGGTGTCACACTAAATGTAAGAATTTTATTACAAGATTTAAAGTCAGTTCACTTAACTATTCCTTTATTTTTTTTATATTGTTAATGTAATAACCCAAGAAAAAATAATAATAGTGGTGTATAATCTTAAGTGTAGTATTATATTATGTTAGATATATTAATGGGTTTAGCATAAAGTGGTGTTATAAGCATTGATATATTTATTGGTTGTCATTGATTATTACTAGTGTGTCATTATTTGACTACAAAAATGTAACTTAATCGGTGGTGATTTCAGTTGTACCGTTCAACCTTTATTATTAATTATCATTTAATTGGTAATGTGCAACAATTATTTTTATTTAATTTTGTAACCATTAAAATATATTAATGATAATTAAAGTAATTATGATGACCATTTATATTACCTGTAAGTAATGCCTTAATTACAAAACTCTAGCTATAAATAGGAGTTTAACCTAACAAACCAAAACATTTCTATATTCTCTCCAATTCCCTGCATCTGTATTTCCCTCCTTATTTCCAACCCTTTTAAACTTTGTCATAATTATTTCTCTTTAGCTACCCACTGCACTTCCCCTCACAAATCGCTCTTCTCCTAAGTAAACCTTCAAACATGGAGTTCAGGTAATCCTAATCCTAAGGGAATCTTATGATAGTTTCATTTAAAATTTGTTATAGGTAATCCTAATGTTTAGGGTGTCATAGGTATTTGAAATTTGTTATATGAAATCTTGACCTTAGGGTATCATAGGATAGTTTTATATTAAATTTGTTATATGCGATCATGATCCTTAGGGTATTATAGGTTAGTTTGATATGAAATTTGTTATATATAATCTTAACCCTTAGTTAATCGTAGGGTAATTATATATGAATATTATTAGGTTTAATTTTAACCTCTAAGAAATCATAGGGTAATTAGATATGAATATTGTTGAGAATTTTGTTGAGTTTAATCTTAACCTCAAGGAAATCACAAGATTAGTTACATAATTATTTTTGAGTATAATCCTAATTCCTTAACGATAATATGTGGAGATGATGGAAAAGTGATAATGTGTTGTATCAATGTATCAATTGACCTTTGATATGATGTTGGATAATTGATTATATGTGATATTGATCTTACCTTTGATAAATGTTTTGTAATTGATGTGGAATTATGATACTCTTTGAGAAATTTTTTCCAAGTGTATGGTTTGTGACAAAATTGAATTTTCCAAATTGTGTGTGATTGTGCGAAGATAATAGTGGAAAGATAGCTTTTGGGATGATAACTCCTGAAAGTAATAACACAACCTTTGGACTTTATGACTTTGATGTTATATGATGTGAAAATAATGTTATCCATTCTTCCCGAAGTGGTACCCATTGATTGCTTGTGTTTATGTGGGGAGCAGACCGACATTTCAAGCTAGGCCTAAACATTATAAACTTTATGTTGGGATTCAATTACTATATAAGATTTAAGCTAAAGCTTAGACTCAAGTTTTACCTTTAGAAGTTTTAAATATTTAAATTGAATATATTTTTGGTATGAGCGTATGATAAACTTTAGTGAACATTGCATTTATCCCTGTACAGGTGGTGCGGCATTAACATTTTCACAAATTGACTTTAGTTTAGCTTTCGCAATATTTATGTGATCATAATAAATAATTAAATATAATTAAAAAATAACTCGTAAATCCAAACCTTAACTTCAATAAACACACCCATTAAGCAACATGAGAATTAGGAGAGTAGCTAAACACACCTATTGTGATATGACAGAAGGAAGACAAGAACGTAGCTGCGTGAAATTGTCTTCGTCAGTGCCACCACAACCGAATTTAGCAGCGAGCCAGCCACAGGTTCGCCGGCAATGGGACCAGGCTTTGCTAGAAGGATTTTTGGAGAAGCAGAAGGCTTTGACCTTGCCATTGTTTCTCTACTAACGGGGGTGTCAATATAGGTTATGACATGCAGGTCAACCCGCGACATGACACGAAATTCGTGTTTGGGTTGATCCGCAAAAAAATCATGTCGTGTTTGTGTTAGAAAAAATGACACATGAAACATTTGTGTTGTATTCGTATTGATATATTTGTGTTTGTATTGACCCATATTTTTTTAAATTTCTTAATTTTTTTATTTTTTATTTTTTAAATTATTTTTTTAAATTTTTTTAATTTCTGCCCATTTTTTTATTTATTTTTTTGTTATTTGTCTTTTTGACCCATATTTTGCAGATATTCATGTCGTGTCATGTCAACCCGAAAAATATTCATGTCCTGTTAGTGTTGAAGATTTTGACTCAAATAAAAGTTCGTGTAGTGTTTGTGTTGATATATTTGTATCGTATCAAATTCATGTCGTGCTAAATTCGTGTCAACCTATTTTGACACCCATATCTCATACTCCTCCATTAAAAGAAGGGAGTTATTAATCTTATGTCACATAAGATAAGTATCTTATGTGGTGAAACATAGTTGTGGTGCCCACAATTTTTATTAAAAAAATAAAAAATATGGACACAAAATTCTATAAATATACAACATAAGATAATTATCTTATGTGATATAAGATAACTATTTCCGTTAAGAGAAATGATACCTAAAAATAAAAAAATGGGTCCTCCGCGACAATAATGGTAGAGGCAGAGCTTTTTTTTTTTTTGGTAAAAGGTAGAGGCAGAGCTTTATTTCCTATTCGAAATGGGCATGGCCCCAAAATACCCATATCCATTATTATTTTTTATTTGAACGAGTAGAATACCTTTTTATATGATATTTATTCCAATTAAGAATTATCTGATAAATTATTTTTTTCTTTAAATAAAAAAGCTTATTACAATGTGTTTATGTGATAAATTATTTGATTATTTATATAATTTTAATATTTTGTATGAATATTACAATCTTACAATCCGTATCAATTTTATGATTTTTTCCCTACCTGATTTTAGGTAAAATCTCGATGTTAACAACATTGCAAACTACTATTATTTATACAGATTTCATCTGGTGTCCAATCACATGATATAAGGTTTTGTCCGGTCAGTCCCTTATAACTATGTACTTTAGGGAGCTTACCAAAAAAAAAAACTATGTACTTTAAGAAATACATAGTTATAATATTAAAATTATTTTCTTTTCTCTCTCCACGTCAACCGACAAGTTTATTAAAAAATTAGAAAGAGAAAAAAAAATAACTTTAATATTATAATTATGTACTTTCCGAAGAATATAATTATAAGGGGATAATACGACAAAACATTATATCCAATCACAGGATAAACAATAAATTTATATATATTAATTTTTTTTTCAAAATTTAGAAAGGTGCGGTGTCCAATCCTAACATCCCCCTATGCCCCCTATGACTCCCACAATTGACCTTAACCTAAAACAGATAATTTAGAGTGTCTTACTTAATGATAATAAACTCAAAATATTCCATTAGTTTTCACAGGCTAATTTTATAATTATTCTTTATATTTTTTTGACTTTTTTGTAGCCAAACAAAGTTGGCGATAACTTATTTTTTCCCCTTGTAGTCTTTCATTCTATCCGGCTATTCTACAGCAACAATTCTGGTCAAACTATTGTCAATATTTAAGACAGCATGATATTTTTCTGATCATATTAGCTTCAATGATACTAAGAAACCACCTTTTATTTATCGTTCTTTTATGCCTATAAGACTAATCTTTTTTCATGATGAAGACAACTAACTTCAGTATTGCCTTCTATCAATATCGTTGACTATTTTTATCTTATAAATCGGCTTCGTAAATATACATATAGTAAAGGCAAACTCTTTTGTTGTTGATATAAAATTTAAATATAATATTTTATTAGTAAAATTTAGGAAAGATCGAAAATTATTCAATACCACAAGTCTCAATGAAGTCTTATTCCTACAAATTAACTAATCATCAATGATCATATATATTTGGGGGATGATAGTTTTTGTTTGGTCAACATAGTTGATTCTTGTTTGAAATTTAAGACTGGGTTTGGTTTTAGTTGGATCACTAATGGCCCATAAATTCATGGTCTCCGTAGAGCCCACACACAACTTCTACAAATTCAATTTATGTAACTACCCTAATGGCGAAAATTCATTCACGGATAAGCATACAAGTTAGCCAGTTGCCACAAGTATCTTAATTATTTCTATGCATTCTCTATCAGAATAAGTTAACATTGAATCTGAACCTTTGCTGTATTTAAATTTAAGTCATTTAAAATTAAAAACAATTGATATTTTCATATTTGTAGTCCTAAGTGTAGATTCCCAAACTAACATCAGCTATTGTATCAATTTTTTTTTTTTTTTTCGTAGGCAATATTTTTATAACAGCTTTCATAAATCATTATATTTTTAGCAAATAATATTTTGATGATTTATAATATTATTTCCCCATTTGTAACAGAGAACTTTTTTTAAAATAAATTTGTAGCATGTTTATTTTAGATAATTCTTTGAATTTATCCAACAGCTCATCAATTATTTGACTAATTTAATTCAAGTCAAATAGAATTAGAAATTTTTTTCTATCACATTTTTAATACAATTGGGCATTTAAAACTGAAACTTAAATATTTTATATTATTCTTTTCACAAACTGTTCACACAACACAACTTCCAAAGCATATTATTCTAACAATATATTACCGAATGAAGTCGGCGTTTGTAAATTTTAACACGAACATGCTATTACATTGATAAATATTTAGTAGTTTCTAAGGAATTTATGAAAATTAGAAAAGTATATTTCATACAGTTACCTTAACTCTATCCACTCCTTTATTTTTATCTCAAATAATTCCATTTATTTTTAATTTTAATAGGAAATCATATACTATTACAGTATTAAAAAATACTCATATTAGATGATTATGGATCCCACCGTATGATTAAATAAATCTAAAGTAAAAAAAATTATTAGTGTCAAGTACAGAGCATTCTCCCCGACTCTTACCTCTTCAATCATTATAACTTGAAGGGTATTAAACCCCAAATATCTGCAATAATTACAATAAGGATTTTATTATTCTTTTTCCATCCATTGATGTTTTTTACCCTTGCCCCCACACACTTGAGTCAATTATAAGGGCGACCCAGTTCAAATACTCACTTCGTGAGTGTCTGGGGAAGGGAATACTCTAGGCAGTCTTTCCCCTGCTTTTTGCAGAGAGACTGATTCGAACCCGCGACCTGACACACCACGACAAGCAAGCTTACCGCTGAGCCAAACCGGCCCTTCACTTGAGTCAATTATAAAGGCAGTAAAAAAGAAAAGAGAAAGAAAGAATCAATATTGCCTCAGTGTGTATTGTATAATAAATTTCGATGCATTTTCTGTTTATATTTATAATACAAAGTTTTAATTCAGTACAAATTAAATTCACAAAGAAAAACAGTAAACTAAAGTTAGAACACAGGGAAAAAAGGTTATCGTTAGGACATAAGTTGTATCATTTTAGATGATTTATACAAAGTATGACCCGTCATATTTTGTGTAAATCTGAAACGTTATTTTTTTTCTCTCCTCAATTACATCACTGACGTTTTCAGACAGAGTATGCCCGTCATATAAGTCGACAGTCAACATAACTTGTATCCTTTTGAATCACACCGTAAAACAAATTATGCCAAAGTAGTAATTTCTTGGTGACGAATACGTGCCTCATGTCATCTTCATATATGGTCATTATAGCGAGGAGGTGTGGCCATGTGAGGCCCTCTACAAGTTAGGGAGTTGCGGACACGTAGTTAATTGAAGGGTTTTGTGGCACATGGAAATGAATCCAGAGAAATCATACATGAAAATGTTGAAGGATCTTTTTAGAAAAGATACCACCAATTCCTCAGACGTGATTCTAAAGCTAGCAAAGGATGTCTCTATCAGAGACCATTAAAGGAAAGTCCATGACATTGAAAAGTCTACACCTAGCACTCAAATAATCTTAAATGTAGAAGTCCTTTTGGATTTTAGTTGCTGCCAAAATATCCAAATAGACATAGTCAGACTCTCTTTTTTTCTTGGCCTAACTCTAACCGGATTAAAAGTGAACAAAACATGCTGTCAAAGTGACACCTTGGTGAGAAAGAAATTCGTTAGGATGCACCAAAAATCAGAAAAAAAAAGATAGGAGGAAGTTAATGACTTTTCAGTAGATGGGCCACTTAAATAATGCACGAGAAAGATGTAGCTTCTGTGCCTTTATTCTTCAAAAGATTTTTCATTTGACAATGATACTTGAATTTTGAGCTCATCTTGGGCATGGTGAGTTTTGATTATTGAACCAGCAATTATAAAATCATTAATTATAACTGATTGTATTAAGCATATTAATTGTTCAATTGAGCTTGAGCTCAATTTTGTGATGCATATGGTCAAAATGATTAGCTGGTTTCATAATCTCTTATATGATGGGAGAGCTTTTGACATTGATCCTCAGTTATGGAGGAAACCGGAGTAGTGATAAAAACTGTTCTTTCATGACTAAAAAGTCATGAGTTCGAATCCAGGAAACAGCCTCTTTGCAATTATGCAAGGGTAAAGCTACGTACAAGGATTTCCTCCACCCCACACTCGCTAGTCGCGTTTAACAGGGGGTGGTTTTTTTTTTTTTTTTTTTATATGGTCAAAATGATTAGCTGGTTTCATAATCTCTTATATGATGGGAGAGCTTTGACACTGATCTTAGTTATGTAGGAAATCTAGGATTTGGGCAAGTCTTTTAGTACCAGATCAAACGAAGAAGCATATAATTTAACCATTCCTTCCAAGTTACAACCTTTACCTTACAAGGTAAGTTAGATTTTTGCAAGCCTTTTGGGCTTATTGGGGTCAAGTGAGCAAATGCAGAGACATGAGGGATAGTTCCTTCACTAGAATCTAAGCATGTCCTTGTACTTATCACCAAGATATAATCAATTTGTACAGCATACGTGCACTAATTAGTATGCTAAATCAATTGATGGGATGAAAGCTAAATTCATAGAGATTTGTGCTTCAAGCATAATTTGTTTGGTTTCTCAAATAGATATGTAACAAGCATTTAAAGACGAGTTATGATTAGATTGTCATGTAGTCTAAAAATGGTGCATTAAGTGTTTTCTAATCAACATAGAAAAATAAAAAGCAGTAGATGCTGGACAAGTTCTTTGGCCAAAATAAAGTACCACAGATTAGATAGATCGTTGTGACTAAACTAATATGTCATAACATTGATTTCATTGTTCTTATAAATGGTACATCATTGCCAATTCAGCATTAATGACATTGACACTAAGGGTCTACTCTTCCTCGCTATCTCTATCTATTTTCCACACACCGACAAGTTTAGGCTTCCAAGTGTGAACCAAAGTGAGGAAACTAACAGTAATTTATGTCTAATATCCCACACAACTTTCACTAGTTGAGCTCTTTTATGCAGGTGGGATGGTCATGGTAGGCTGCACATTTTGGGAGAAAGAGAAGGGCTAGATTTTGCTAGTCTTCAATCCACCCACCATAGATATATCATTTAAGTAATCAATTAATCATGATGTGCAATTAAGCTAAAGGCTTATGTAAGTTAGAAGTGACGTTTACCAAACAAAATGTCAGATTTAAAGGAACTATATATACCTGTTTTGTGCTAAGGGTACTCTTACCTATGCCTTATTGTCTGATCTTTAATATCCTTTGATACTCTCATTTGCTTGCAAGGGACAAATAGTTTGGAATTGCAGGTACTCTTTTACAACAAAATTGTTCAAGCTAAAGAGATTCGGGGGAGGGGGTCCCCATATTTTACATTTCTTTCACATGAGAGAAAGGGAGGTGTTAAAATGAACAAGGGAAAAAGCACAGGAAACAACCTTGCTTTACTTTAGTGCATCTGCAAAATTGTGTAGTTGATTTTCCTGTAGAGTTTACATTCAGGTAAAAATAAGGCCAAAAAAGGGTTGGAAAAAGCTTGAAAGTAATAATTCAAGTCCCATCATGCTGTGCAATCATGCATTTCTGCATGAAATTCATAAAACTTTTTAAGGAATATGCATCATACCATTTTGCAGCAAGATAAAACCAACAGGTATTTTTGTTTGCTAATATTCAAGGGCCCTGAGTGTCAGTTTTATTTTCATAAGAGAAAAAGAAAATGATAATATAATAAGCAGTAACTCAGGTCACATCAACTATAATGAACGTTCTGGTTGGTTCACAAAGAAAGAAAATGATAATATATATAATTAATCAGCAGTTACTTCTGGCCATATCCACAAGCCAAAAAAAGAAAAAACACAATGTCCACTAATGAACAATAAATTGCAATCAAAGTTAATATCATTAAAGTGCTGTATCTGAATTAATAGAGAAACCTTCCTGCCACTCACTAAGTGAGTGTCTGGTTGAGGTGAATTTTTTTTTTACTAGAAAAATGTAAATACTAGACATCTGCAGGCAAAGTGAGTTAGATAGAAAATTTTTAAAAAAGTTGTTTCGTTGGACAAAATTTTACCAGAAAAATTGAATGAAATTCCTAAATATGTATTTGGTTGAAGATAAAATATTGATGGAAATAACACGTAAACGATATACTTGCACGCCCTAAATGACTTGCACCCCCTAACTTATCAGGTTTTCTCAGACAAATACCACCTCCTGAGATGCTTTCTGGAACAGTGTTTTTGTTGATTTTATTGATGGAAATAGCACGTAAACAATTTACTTGCACGCCCTAAATGATTTGCACGCCCTAACTTATCAGGTTTTCTCAGACAAATACCACCTCCTGAGATGCTTTCTGAAATAGTGTTTTTGTTGATTTTTACATGCAATTTTGATTGATATTCAAGTGAGTTAGATGAGTAAAATTCATCACATCTGTGAACCAAATGTGGGGAATTGAAAATGCCTTCTGCACTTAGCTAAGAAATTGGAGAAAACTCTTGAAACAAATATCCCCTAAAGAATTTACAATGAATCATTTCTTTACTAGGAGTAATATCTTAAAGAAATTAAAAAGCAAAAAGTCACATTCCCTTGTATTCCGTGGAGAGACCAAACCAAACACTGTAAGTTTAATCTATTCACATCAATAATTTGGTTTTGAAAGATGTGTTGAAGGTAAAACCACCGCAGAAGCATGTTTATATAAAAATGCACATAATCAAAAGTTCCAAACATGCGTTTTTTAAATGATTAAAGCACAGAAAATATGTGAATGATATTTTTAGGACCTAATCTCATCATGCCATGAACCTTAATTGTTGCTATAATATATATACTATGGGACTAGAAAAGAAGGGCCGGCTTGTCTCAGCGGTAAGCTTGCTTGTCGTGGTGTGTCAGGTCGCGGGTTTGAATCATTCTCTCTGCAAAAAGCAATGGAAAGACTGCATAGAGTATTTCCTTCCCCAGACACTCACGAAGTGAGTATTTGAACTAGAAAAAAAGAAAGAAAGAAAGAGGGAGTAATACTCAATTAACAGTCTTTGATTCATGTTAAAAAATTGCAAAGCTCAGCTTAAGAGATCTCGAATCCCCAACTCCTATCCCACGTTGATTTGGATGAGATTTGGTTGCTTGCTATTTAACTTTCCCAAAAGGAGAGCCATGCCAACCATGAACCAACTCTCACTAATATAATATTTATTAACTTAATATTATTTTTCTAAAGTTCTTAATATTTATTTAAACATGACACCAATCGACCGGGGCTCTACATAAAAGGGCAAAACATTGTACACAGGTGGCAACCCCCAGTTTGTTCAGTTCTTGGCTTTTCCAAAATGCATAATAAGGAAAATTGTACTAAGGAATCAAATCCCTTATATAAGGCTGCTAGCTTTTATAATCTTTTCTCCCTTGGACTATATCCCTCTCCATTTCTGTCCATAGTTTCTCATACCATGTACTCATTTCTATGATGCGTACAAGATTCTCATCTCATATATTTAATGAAGGATAAAAAAAGGCTTTCTACTAATTTGTACAATTAACAATTTCTCATGTTATTAAATTCTGAGCTCAATATTCACTCTTTTTTTTTTTTTTCTCAAAACATAAAAAACCAACCTTGAATGTTTTATCTAATAATATTAAGGGGAAAATTTTCTTATGTTGCAGGAATTACAAAACCATCTCGTATTGACTCAGAATTGTATGTCGACTCCACCATTAATTTTTTAACTCCAAATTTCTCTCTTTCCTCGTTTATAATGGACCTACAGGGGATTAGATTTCTTTCTTTCTGGTAAGAAGAAATTTAATCCCCATAGTATTATGAGGTATTTGTTTATTTTATCACAAGATAAACAAATCTTATTTCTACACAAACATAAGCTTGTGGGACCCACAAGCCAAAAAAATAAATAAATAAACAAAGAAATGCAACATTTGATAATGAACTTGCAAGAGTGTATTATTTTCTCCTATAACAGAAGAAAACAATATCCCAATATTATTCACATACAAATTTTTTTTTTATATTCATAAACTCTTAATTTTAGTTTAATAATATCAATAATATTTAATATTTTTTGTTACGAATGACGTGAGTTATATAATATGAACAAGTAAAAATATCTCTATTTTATAAAAATATTTAATATATTACCATAGTATTTATATCTGATTAATAAGAACATAATATTTGTGCTGACATATTTCCTAAAAATAAAAAAAATAACTTTTATATTATATATATATATATTTTAAAAATATATATTTTATAATCTCATTTTAAATGAGAGTAACATCTTATACTTAAAAGTTAAAACGATGATAGTATTAAAAACGGACTCCTATTTTATTTGTGTGTCGTACCTTTTACCTGAGCAAATCTAAGGGTGCTCTGCTCGGTATTGGGGTCTTACATTAGGAAGTGGTTTGGTAAGAGATTCCACAATTCTAAACCTTAGGTCTTTGAAAAACGGTTCCCTATGCGAACTAATAATGACATAACAATAAAGAAAGATAAAAAAGAGAGGAAGAGGATGTTAAAATAAATAAATATTTTTCTCATTGCAGATATAATTATCTCATGTTATATACTCATCGAATTTTGTAAGGCCTTGCATACTCGAGAAGTCAAAAGCAAGTTTGTTTTTTTTTTTAAATTGTGGACCCCATATATTTATCTCACGAGAGAATTATATCAAACAACGTGATATTAGTAATTTCCTAAAAAAATATGATAAGATTAAGTTGCAAAATTATAACTATATAAAATGAACTAAAGGTGATGATTTTTATAATTATTTATTTTAATATTTTTTATCGTTACCGATCTATCTTTATATATTTATAATTTTTGTATGATGATATCATATTTTTTTAACGTTAGAGGATCTATTTTAAAAAAAAAAACCGTCCAAGTTTGTAAAGAATGGAGACATTTATTTAGAAGTGCTCCCTTGCAGCTCTTCCTCCATGTTCTTATTATAGCTGTTCTACCCTGTTCATGGATAATCTATATGTTAGCTTCTAGTCCTAAAAAGTTTCTTCAACTTAATGGATCTGGTGACTCTCTCACTCAGAGTAATTAGAACCGACATCATGTAGGCTGTAAATTTACTGTTGTAAGGTTACTGCCTTACTGTTTTACTTTTTAAAATTAATTTAATATTTTTACTTTACATGAGATAATGTAAATTTGGTAATGTATTATAAATAATAAATAACTAATTTATTAAATTATCTTCACAGAAAAAATGATTAATTTTATGATTTACTTAACATCATTTATTTTGGTGTGAAAACATATGTTCGTTAATAATAAATTTATATACTGTAAAAATTTAAATATAATCATGTATTAAATTATAAATATGGGTTTCATAAGAGTTATATTATAGGAAAAGTGATTCTGTTATGTTATAGATATTCTTTTGCGTGCTGAATTTTTTTTTTACTGTGGACCTCACAGAATGTTGTATGTGTAGGAAATTTTTTGTTGTCATGTGAAATGATAGATGATAAACCCTATAAATATATAATTTATGACTCGTGCAAGAAAAGATCATTCCAGTGCAATGATTAATCTAAAAAATCTCCTATCAAACATTAATCTTTAAGCCTATACATGACATGTTAATGTGTCCTGCATCAGAACTCCTCTGTTTATCGAGGTATTACCATATTAGGTATTAGACAGTTTTGAAATAAAAATTATTTGATTTAATTCCTTTAGTTTGATAATTTAATTGTTATTTGATTTGATTTTTTTTTAAATTCGATTCGATCTAAATCAATTTTATTCAGTTTGGATTGGATTAATTTTTAATTTTTTAAAAAATTAAAAATTCTAACCTCACAAAACATTAATTATATCAAAATGAAACCATATAAAATTATAAACTACCAATAAATTTAAATCTTCAAAGTTAAACAAGTCTTAAAACTCGTTAAAGTAGTGTATTAGTCTAATCCAAATTCTAGAATGAAAGTGGGTTTTATTTTTTGATTAATTTAGTTATTAATTTTTTCGATTCGATCAGTATTTTAGATCTGTTGATGATGAAATAATCACAAATATCAAATAAAAATTAAACGAGAAAGACAAAATGAAGATAAATGAATACTATTTACATGCAAGCTCTTTCAAATAAAGTTGAGTAGGCATGGGTCATTCATAATTTTTTCATTGACAAGAGAAGTACAAGAAGATATCAAATATTATATTTACAATTATTTATGTAAGACATTAATTCTTCAAAATAATGATTTTCTCTGTTTCAATAGGCACTACAAACAAACAAGAGAGTATGATGCAAAAGATGGCGAAGTTATTCATCGCAATGAGATGCCATAGACAATGTATCTTCTTTTCATGTTATTTCATTTCTCTCTCTCTCTTTCTCCCTAAGAACCTAGACAATGCATCTAACATCTAACATCTAACGTTAATAACAAATCCACGGTGCAAGACCCATATGACTTGTTTATTTTATTTTATTTTGTTAAGAATTATAGTTTAATATTAGGAGGGAAAAAAGAAATGAGTAGATGATCCCAGCTAGATTTCGGGGCCTTGACCAAAAACAACAAAACCCCTTATATTAAAGATGTAATGCACTTCTTTCAAGGTGGTAATAAAGGACAATGCAATAAGATAAAAGAAAAACACCCCATGTAAGAGTTGGCAATGTCAGTTGCTAGCTCAAACTATATGATTATCACTTAAAAGTTGTACATTTGGTGAGTTATAAAACTACAAGAAAAGAAGCAAAACAATGATTATTAATTTTCTCAAAGTTGGGGAAGAGGAGCTTAAGGGGCAGGTCTTTTATATTAGTATTTTACACTTAGCAGTGGCGGTGGTTAATCATCAAAAGCTCTCTTTTTTATGTAAGCGTGAGGTATATAAATGGAGGGTCTTTCCCCCGTTACTCTTTTTCTTTGCACTCTCACTTCAAATACACAAATATACATCGGTTTGTTAGCTGTATTTTCCCCCTTTTAGCTTTTACCACCTTCCCCTTTTTTTATTTTCTCTCTAAAAATCCAAGCTTTAGATTTCTCCCTCTAAAAAGCTCCCAGCTTTAAATTCTCTCTCTCTCTCTCTCTCTCTCTCTAGGCACAGTGAACGGCAGGTTTGTTATCAAGAAGATAGTTTGAAGAAAGCCCAAATTGAATAAAGTGTTTTGATTTGAGTGAAAAGCTTGAATGGAAGGGAGGGTGCCAAAAGTAGCACAGGATCAGAAATGGGTATCTTTCTCTTCCCACTTTTAAAGTTGGGTCCTTTTTTTTTTTTTTAATTTCCTTTTTATCTCTCTCTCTCTCTTGCAGGGTTGGGTTCTGCAACTCTGACTAGGGCTTGAATGAGGGTATTTATTTTGCTGAAATCAATGCTGTTTGCATAATTGACTGCTTCCATGGACTTCTTTTCAGCTATTTCTTTGAAGTCTTTTTTAGCCTTTCTCTCTCTCTAATCTTTGGGGGGCCTTCTTTATGAAATTTGGTACTTCCAAGTTCAGTGTTGGCTTTGGAAATGGTAGCTGCCAAACTCGTGTGAGCTTTGGTACATCTTTTGGGTACTTGGATTTTGTTTCGGCCCTTTGGCTATTTTTCCACATCATTAACTCAAGCTGCTATCTCTCTCTTTATATCTGTACTTCTGACCTCTTTCTCTTTTTAGCTTCACTTAGTTCAAACTTGGACAAGTTTCTAGTTCCTTCAGTTTTCAGGAGTGTCATGGATTCTGGTTAAAGCTTGTCATGGAGTCCTGTTTGTTCAATTTATGTTGGGAGTTGAGAGGTTTGGTTTGTTAGTTAATTTCTTTTAAATTTGACTCCATTTTTTTTTTCAATCATTGTTTCATGCTGTACAAGCTACCATTTGGCCACTGTTGAAGGTGTCTTTTGCCAAATTTTCTCTGGTTTCGTTATCAATTATTCTAAAGTGGTCATAGAAAAAGAATCTGGTAGTGGCTGCTTTGATATCTAAGGAGAGTTGGATATGAGTGACAAAGAAAAGTTTGAGCTAGATAGAAACGAGGATCCTATGAGTTATTCTACTGGTATGCCCTCAGATTGGAGATTTGGGGGTGCCAACAACCTTGCAAACTCATCTGTGGGTTTGGTTGCCATGGGGAATTCTGTAAATGTCAGCAGAGGTGATCTGATTGGTTCTTCTTCAGGTTCCTCTGCTTCAATGGTGGACTCGTTTGTTCCAAACTTCTGGGACCATGCCACCAATTCCCAAAACTTGGGATTTTGTGACATTAATGTCCACAACAATGGGGGCTCTTCAAACACAACTGGAATCAGAAAAGATGCCTTTGGCTTTGGAAGAGCTCGTCAGGATCATGGAACACTTGACATGGATTGGAACCTGGCTAATTCTATGTTTAAAGGGGATAGTTTCTTACCAAATGGACCAGGGATATTTCCTCAGAGTTCATCTCAGTTTCCAACTGATTCTGGATTTATTGAGCGGGCTGCAAGATTCTCATGCTTCGGTGGAGGGAATTTTGGTGACATGGTGAACTCATATGGGATTCCTCAATCCATGGGCCTTTATGCTGGGACTGGTGGAACAATGCATGGAATAAGAGATGCTCTTACAGGCCATGTAAAATCAGCAACTGGAGGACAATCTCAAGAGAGTGATCTGAATGTAGTTGAAGCTACAAAAGATGTGTCACCATGTGTTGAGCATCTAGCTACTGCAGGAAGCCCCCTCAAGAATGATAAAAGAAGTGAAAGTCATGTTATATCTCAAGATGAAGGGAAGCAAGCTCTTGTTAGGCCTGCTAATGAGTCTGAAAGAGATGAATCTAGTGAGGATGATGGTGTTGGCCATGATGACTCCCCAATGCTGGAGGGTACTAGTGAGGAACCTGCTATTAAAAGAACAAACTCAAAGAAAAGGAAAAGAAATGTACAGGTATGTTTGTGAGCTGTATTATGTTGTATGTGTGATACTATTTCTCCTTATCCATTTGATTTTTTTTTTTCCTTGTGGTAGGATGCTGATAATGGTAAAGCCAATGGAACTCCAGAACTTCCCAGTGAAGGTGCAAAGGACAACTCTGAGAGTGAACAGAAGGGAGACCAACAACCAACTTCAACAACCAAGGCTTATGGCAAGAATTCCCCTCCTAAGGAGGAATACATACATGTTAGGGCTCGCCGGGGTCAAGCAACAAATAGCCATAGCCTTGCAGAGAGAGTAAGATACAGTGAGAAATTTATCTGTGATTAAAAAGAAGTTTTTGGATGAAGAATTTAAATTACTTCAATTTTCTTTGCAGGTGAGGAGGGAAAAGATAAGTGAAAGGATGAAGTTTCTTCAAGACCTTGTACCCGGATGCAGCAAGGTGGCTTTTGAATTTGAAACCAGAAGAATTCACCATGTAATATTCTTATTGTGTTTTGGATATCACTTTCTTTTAACATGATTTTTTTTTATGTTTGTAGGTCACTGGCAAGGCAGTGATGCTAGATGAGATCATTAACTACGTACAATCACTTCAACGACAGGTTGAGGTATGGGTGAAAGCTTATCTCCCAATTTGCCAAACCTTTCATTCTTAAGTCATCTAACTGATTTTATCTGTATGTTTTGGTTCTGCTTAAGCACAGTATCAATATTTACATCTCGATGGAATTTCTAATTAGCATCTTTGACAACCATAACATTCTTTTATGTGTTTGAAATTACCTCATTTTGAATAATTACTCCTGATATCTTATATGGTCACTGTTATCTTTGTTGTATTTTATGAGAAGATGAATAATAGAAAGATAAACTGTTTTACCAATGATCAGTTATATTCAATTGATGCTTGACACATTTTTAGAAACCTTTGCATTTTTTATTCTAGTTAAATTGACCCACTCACCTCTTTTCCTTTGGCAGTTTTTGTCTATGAAACTTGCAACAGTAAATCCACGTCTGGATTTTAATATTGAAGGTTTCCTTGCCAAAGATGTAAGTTGTTAATCTATTTGGATACCAGTGAGGAAAAAAACTTATACTTTGCAAAAGTTCCGGACATCACCTTAATACATTCTGAACATTGTATCAGATTCTTCACCAACGGCCTGGTCCTTCGTCTGCACTAGGGTTTCCTCTAGAAATGTCTATGGCTTTTCCTCCAATACACCCATCTCAACCAGGGCTGATTCAATCAATTATTCCTAACATGGCAAACTCATCCGATATCCTTCGAAGAACCGTCCATCCGCAGCTAGCACCCTTGAGTGGAGGATTCAAGGAACCAAATCAGGTATGGATCCATTGCATTGCAATTGCAAGCACTGTAATTTCCTTTGCCCATCATTTCCTTGTTTATACGAGTAAACACTTCGAATTTGGTTGCTACAGCATATTGATATTTGATAGTAATTAGAAATGAAAGATTTATGAATGGACAATATTTGCTATAGATTACTGTACAGGAGGAATGTTGAAAATCTTCCATCAACCAAACTTTGGCCTTCCTTTGCAGTTATATAGCAAATTGCATATGTTTGTTCTAAATAACTCTCCCCCCCAAACAAGATTTTTGCCTAACTGTATTTTACAATCTTTATGTGCATATTTTGATACAATTTGTAATAGCTTCCTGAGGTGTGGGAGGATGAGCTTCACAATGTTGTACAGATGAGCTTTGCACCAACTGCTCCTCTGAGTAGTCAAGATGTGGATGGTATATATCCCCCAACAAACTAGCCCTTTTTGCAAGTTACTTTTTTCTCAATCAAATTACCATTTTACATGCTCTTGTAGGTACTATGCCAGCAAGTCAGATGAAAGTTGAGCTTTGATGTTTAGTCTACATACATTCATCTCCCCTAAAGCGTGTATCTTGGCTTTCATTCTAGTCAGATGGAAATAAACTATGCTCAGAGTTTTACATATTGCTTATCAAACTTGGGAGGCCATAACCACAATACCCCGCCCTATACTTTAGACGAGATACTACTGAGTAATGACCTGGTGTCAAGGACTTGTGGGGAAGTCACATAGCCCCACAGAGGATTGACTCTAGATTAGAGGAAGTAGAGCAGTATTCATGGGTGTTCCTTTCTTTTCAAGCATGAAATATGTATTATATGTTTAGAAGTGGGAAGTCTGTTTATCAAAATAGGTTTGCCCACTGAATGTATTAAAGAATGTAAAGACAGGATCTCATTGAGTCTGATTAACCAGAAGGAGAAATTCAAAAGCTGTTTTTTTTCTTTCTTTCTTTCTGTTGGGCTTGGCATGATTTACAAAGTGCAATGGGAACCTCTTCATGGTTTTGATTTGATGCTTGCTAGGATCTAGCATATAATGTAATGTTATTTTTCTTAACAATTAGCTATATTACATTCTTTCAGAACTTGTTTGTATTTAGATGATACACTGGAGAGCTTTTTGTTCGAAGTGTTTACATTCAAAAGTTCTGCTCTCAACAATATAGTCTACAGTGGAAATAACATCTAGTGAATACTTGAAATCTTCATAAAGAAAAATAAAAGTGAGAAAAAGAGGTTTTTGTAGAAGGTTTAATAACAAAAATACTTCAAGCTTTATTAAATGCATACAAGCTAACAAAACTTTGATGGAAGATACTTAATGGAACAGTGAGAATGAGTTATGCAGAAACGAACACGGATTCACTCTAATAGAATTCCTTAAGTTGGTGTTTGGTTGGGATGGTTTTCAGAGGATATCTATCTTTCTCAAGTATGGTTTTTAGAAACACCATGTTTGTTTCAACATATTTTCTCCAAAAATCCATCTATCCAGGAAGTATGGATTTATGAGAAACATAGATATCCTCACTGTTCAAAAACCCAATTTGAAGGTGAAATTTTCGGAAAATCGGTTATCTCACTTTTAATGTACTGTTGATTTCATAAAGCTACATAATTTTTCCACTAAAATTTTCCCCCACCAAATAATTTTTTTTTTACATTTTTTTATCTATTTCACTTTATCCATCTTTTCAATCATCACTCTATCTATTACATTTTCATACTATTCTAAAAAAATTTCTCATACCAAACGCCCCCTGAATGACTCTGAAGTATATAAAGTTATGGTTGTCAAAAACTCGTGTTCCTTCCTAATTATAATGAAAAGCGACTCATGAATAAAGATAGATAGTATTACGAACTAAATTTAAATATTATAAACAAAAACACATTAAATTCAGTAACAAATATTAAATACAAATACTAAAAGTTGGGGGGCACATTTCAGACAACTAGTTCAAGAATACATATTTGATGTCCAATGATATAAATTTGCTAACAACATTAGCTTCCAAGGTAATGTGTTCAGCTGGAATCCTTAAAGCCTTGAACAGTGAGTCAATATTCACTGGTATAATTGCTGCACATTAGCTACCGTTTGTGACATAATCGTTCCGTGTACATGAATAATCTTTCATTCTCAGGCAAAGTCCTCCGAACATTTATTATTCATCAACCTCGTTTTGGATCCTAATGACCTCCATGAATGATTTCCCTTGTAGCTCGCGTGAAAGGAATCCATTGTAGTATTCTGCTACACCAATTCTTTTGAACATTGCAGGTCTTTCAGGAGTAACAAGGCTAGATACTGGACCCACAATTTTGTTCATATCAGGCCAGTGAAATGCAGCAATGGAAATCCTCTCCTTCTCTGAGTTGACTGTTGCTCTATGTTCAATGCTCCGGTAAATCCCATTGGTCAGCATCTGCCAAATCATTTATGATAAGGGACAAATATAATAACATTGTTGTAACATTAATTATATCCCAAATGATAGAACGGATTTGTGAATGAATGATTTTGTGCTAGTTACCTCCAACATGTCTCCAACGTTGATGACAAAAGCATTAGGAAGAGGTTTAATAGGAATCCACGTTCCATCTTTTCTTATTTGAAGGCCTTCCATTTCATTAACTTGGAGAAGGATGGTAAGGGCACCAGAATCAGAATGAGGATTGAGTCCAATGACTCGTTCTGGTTGAGGACATGGAGGGTAGTAATTCATCCTCATTGCTTGATTTAAATCTTCAAACAACTCTAACAGTTCGTTTTTCTGGATTTCAAGAGTTTTGGCTATAAGGCCAAGGATTTTAATGCAAATGTTTTTAAGTTCTAAACAATAGGTGTCTAGATTATCTCTGCAATGAAACAAAGTTTGTTATGCCAACATAATGAATCAATGATGTTGTAGTAGCAACTAGCAAACACATTTACAAAGAGAGAGGGAGACAAACCTGAATGGTTGGGGAATATTAGGAAATAGGTGGGGATTCCTTGTGTATAATGGAAAAGCCGTAATGTAGAACATATCTGCCCATTCTAGCTTTTGATCCTCAGACACAACAAACAACTGACCAAACCCTTCCTTGTCTTGTGGTGTTTGCCAAAACAACTTCTTCTCTTCCATTGGGAGGTTGAAGAATTTTTGAACACCTATCTTCACATTTTCCACCAGTGAAGGGTTGACTCCATGATTAATCAGCTGTAATTAATTTCCAAATTTAAAATTTTATAAAATGAAATTAGATTTATTTCCTTCATACAAAATCTCAACCATGTAGCAATGTCTTGTATGGTATATTCATCATGAGTGTAAAACCGAATTCTTGGCAAAAGTGTAGAGATTTTACATTCTCCAAAGCGTATTGTTCACTATACTGTCGATTTTGCTTTAAATTTGAAATGTTTGTGTGATAGTAATAGATTAAAGTTTAAATATTTGTGTGATAGTAATAGACATTTGCAAATATTTAAGTGTGTACTGTCGCGAGGTAAATAAAAAATTTATGAATAAAACAACGGGAATGTTTCTTTCTATCTTTTACTACCAAATCTTAACCGTTGATTTCCGTCAATCTAACGGTTATAATTAATTAATAAATATGACCCCATAAATTATAACCGTTAGATTGACGGAAATCAACGGTTAAGATTTGGTAGTAAAGATGATAAAAAAATTAGGTACTAACTATAACCTCTTCCATAAAACATACTCTTAAAAACATTTAATAGAGAAATAATTGAGTTCGAACCATGAAATGGAGAACTGAGTTCGAGTTACAGAGTCGCCTCATCTACTAGTCTGACAGAGCTCGAATTAATGGAGTTTTATTTTTATTTCCCCCATCTTTGCTCTGATATTCATAATGAAATATTGAGATAACAACTTATATCAAACAATCAATTGAAACGCTCCATATTTTGGGCCGTTAGATCTATTGCTTTTACTTTGGTATTAACAAACTTTTCCTTGTTGACCTTTGAAAATTGACTTACATAATGTGCTTTACAAAGCAGAGCCCATATAATAAATATAACATATGTCTCAAACAATTGCATTAAATCAAAGGAGGAGAATAAGCCAAACCTGGAAGAAACCCCATTCTTTGCATGCATGATCAAGCTTCTGTAGTTCAGTTGCATCTTCACACAACAATTTATGAAGGTCGATGACTGGAATTTTTGGTAAATAGGTTGTGTCATATACAAAAGGAGGGTCTTGATTTGGACGAACATAACGTTCTGGAACTTTGGTGATGGATTGATTTGCTAGCTCCTGGACACAAGGTACCAATAGAGAGGTTCCTGGCTTAGCCATTAGATGCAACTGAGTCCAATAATCCCCTAGCTTAGCTTGATTTGAAGAGTAACATTGAAAAGAGATCAAAATCAATAATTCAATCTGGCCCACCTAGGTGTTAATTTACTAGAAATGTTGCACACCTAACAAAAACAGGAAAAAAAATTTAAATAAATTCAATGACTTTATTTTTTTTAACATATTTTTATTACACGTAAAGTAATATGGGAATGGATACAGTTATCACCAGAAAAGTTTATCACTCTTGCAACTAATTTAATCACTATTGATTCTTCCAATCTAACGGTTATAATTTATTGAGAATTAATAACATTTATTGAGACATACTTATGAATTAATTATTAATTTATAATATATTATAACTGTTAGATTGGCGGAAATCAACGGTGATTAAATTAGTTGTAAGAGTGGTAAATTTTTTTCGCGGTAAGAATATCCGTCCCCAAGTAATATAATATAGATTATATTATAATAACTTTAATTTTATTCTATGATATTTAATTATTTGTATTGAGTATTGACCATCAAATTATTAATAAAACAAAAAATTATTGTATGAGTGAACTACTTGTGTGATTCTGTTCTAATTATGTTGTCTTGCATCATATACAAGCATATATTTTCTTGAACACTTTATTTATTTATTAAGTATAATATTATAATAAATTTGTTTTGTTTTATTTATAAATGTCATATAATTTTTCAATCATATATATTCATCGTCAAATATCTAAGGAAAAAAAAATCATTTGAGTTGTGTTGTCTCGCAACAAACACAATCATACATTTTCCAGAAAACTTTCTTAGGTAAAATTTAATGTGAATCTTATGTTAAATAATAAGATAAACTATTAAAAGGTACCCACCCAATATCTTAAATGGTATCAGAGCTTCCTTGATTATAAGGTTATGAGTTGATTCTCACTGCCCTCCACACGTGGAATTAGACAAACATAAGGTATCCCAAAAATTGGGAATAATATAAACTATTAAAGATTCTCATCAAACACCTTCAGATTTTAGGTAAATTGCTTCTTTACATCTTATTAAATAATTTCGATTCACTTTTTATCATTGTAGTTAATGTAATTTTTTTTTTTTTTTTTTGCTATCTTAACATTTCCAATGTTGACTTTAAAAATAACAGTTATTGCGGATTACAAGGTGCCTGCCCTGACATATGTTTTGGGTTTCCTTTTCTGTTCTTGTCTTATGGTTTTTCCCTTGATTTATTTGAAGGTTTTTTAAGTTAAATTTCTGTGTTTCATTTATTTTTTTTAATATTTTTTTATCTATTGTTATTGTTCTGTCTAGGGGTGTACAAGGTTAGGCTTTTACTTAAATAAGTTATGCCTCGGTAAACAATATTGGATATGGTCTGGCCTGTTAGTCTGTATAGGCCCTAAATTACAAGTTTGACCTGACCTATATTTAAAAAATAAAAGCTTTTGGCATAGGCATAGTAACCTGTTTAAGCCTATTAAACATTTAACAATTAAAAAATAATTAAAATAATATTACTTTTTTTTGGTAAATAAAATAATATTACTTTATTATTCAAAATTATTAAAATAATAATTTTATTTATTTTATTTAAAATAAATAATATTATATAGGCTGCTTATAAGTTTATGGGCCCGACATGTACAAAAAAACCTATGACATATTTTCTAAATAGATTTTCTATTTTACTATTTATAATAGGCCAAAATTTACCTAATATAAGCTAGGCCCTCTGTAGGCCGCCCAGCCCATTTACGCCCTTAGTTCTATCCCATGGGATTCTATTTCCTAACAATATTTGTTGTTACAAGTTGGGGAACTGAACACGCCTGAGGCATATATCAGCAATCTAGTGCAAGAATACACATTTCAAGTCCCATGATATAAATTTGCAAATAGACATTAGCTTCCAAGCTATCACATGATCAGCTTGAAGCGTTTAACAGCGATTTAACACCTAGAGGATTGCATTATTATACATTAGCTACCGTATAATTGTTTTCAGAGTACATGTTTTATTATTCAATCACAAGCAAAGTCCTATACGTACTTTTTTCATTCACCAATCTCATTTTGGATCCTAATGATATTAAGCAGTGATTTCCCTTGTAACTCACGTGAAAAGAATGCTTTAAAGTAATCTTCCACACTAATGCTTCCGAACAATGCAGGTCTTTCAGGAGTGACAAGGCTTGGTGTTGGACCAATAACTTTACTCATTTGAGGCTTATGAAATGTGGCAATGGAAATCCTCTCTTTCTTTGAGTTAACTGTTGCTCGATGTTCAATGCTCCGGTAAATCCCATTGGTCAGTATCTGCCAAATCATTTAAGAAAAGGGACAAATGTAATAACTTTGTTGTAACATTAATTATATCCCAAATGATAAAAAGGATTTGTGAATGAATGATATTGTGCTAGTTACCTCCAACAGGTCTCCAACGTTGATGACAAAAGCATTAGGAAGAGGTTTAATAGGAATCCACATTCCATCTTTTCTTATTTGAAGGCCTTCATGTTAAATATCAAGATACAAGAGGAATTGATAGTAATCCATGTTGTGTTAAACTACACAACATTGGTTCTATTATATAGCAAACCAATTGAAGAATACAATGAGACACACACAATGTGGGACTTCTACACTATTCTAACACTAACACTCTTAACACTCCCCCTCAAGCTGTAGCATATAGATCATATGCTACAAGCTTGATACATAAATAATACTCCTATTAGGAACCAAAAGCAACAGTGTTACATCAACAAAATGAAATGACCAAGTAACATAACATCAAAATAAATCTCCTATATGAGAAACCAAAAATCAACAATGTGCTAAAAATGGCGTCGGAATGAACATCAACATGGAAGATGCCGGAATGATCATCGGCAAAGACATCTGTGCTGGAATGACCATCAGCAACATGGACGACGGTATGGAAGATGCCGGAATTATCATCGGCAAAGACAAAAGTGCTGGAATGACCATCAGCAACATGGACGGTGCTCCCCCTCAAGAGGAACTTCGGTGCCGGAATTATCATCGACAAAGACAACTGTGCTGGAATGACCATCAGCAACATGGAAAGTGCTCCCCCTCAAGAGGAACTTCGGAGCCGGAATTATCATCGGCAAAGACAACTGTGCTGGAATGACCATCAGCAACATGGAAAGTGCTCCCCCTCAAGAGGAACTTCGGAGCCGGAATTATCATCGGCAAAGACAACTGTGCTGGAATGACCATCAGCAACATGGAAGGTGCTCCCCCTCAAGAGGACGATGAATAGAATAAATAGTCCATCTTGGGAAGAAAGAAGATTAAAAAAAAAAACTTCACATAATCGGAAAAGTCGCCGGAGACGGCGGTGGGTCGTCGGAGACGCTAGTGGGTCGTCAGAAAAGTCGCCAGAAAGTCATCAAAAAAGTCAACGGAGACGGCAGTCAACGGTGGTCGATCAATGGCGGTCAACCCAACAGCTTCCCAAGGATCATTCTTTTCTGATGTGACAGATCAGTCTAAGCTGCAGTCACAGAGCATACTAAGAAAAACCCGAAAAAGAAATAACAACGAGAATCCCTCAAGGAGGGTGATATCTCTCTATAACCATATTGAAATTATGGAAAAGTGAACTAAGTTAAGCGGATTAAGATTCCTCTTGTTAGGCTCTAGATACCATGTTAAATATCAAGATACAAGAGGAATTGATAGTAATCCATGTTGTGTTAAACTACACAACATTGGTTCTATTATATAGCAAACCAATTGAAGAATACAATGAGACACACACAATGTGGGACTTCTACACTATTCTAACACTAACACTCTTAACACTTCAATTTCATTCACTTGGAGAAGGATGGTAAGGGCACCAGCATCAGAATGAGGATTGAATCCAATGACTCGTTCTGGTTGAGGACATGGAGGGTAGTAATTCATCCTCATTCCTTGATTTAAATCTTCAAACAACTCTAACAGTTCATTTTTCTCGATTTCAAGAGCTTTGGCTATAAGGCCAATGATTTTAATGCAAATGTTTTTCAGTTCTAAACAATAGGTGTCTAGATTATCTCTGCAACGAAACAAAGTTTGTTATGCCAACATAATGAATCAATGATGTTGTACTAGCCGTAAAGAACTAATTCAACCCAAAAGCTTAAGCTATTGGGGGGTGTGAGGATATATAAATGTTTTATATATCTCAACACATCTTCTCACACAAGAGCCCACTGGGCTTGAAGGATGGACAATGCACAGGCCCACCTACCTGTGGAAAGAAAAAAAATTCACTAGAAAGAAAGTGGGGTACGGTGAGGATCAAACCCGGTGTACCGAGACTTTGATACCATGTAAAGAACTAATTCAACCCAAAAACTTAAACTATGTGAGGATACATTAATGATTTTATATATATCAACAATAGCAACTAGCAAACACATTTACAAATAGAGAGGGAGACAAACCTGAATGGTTGAGGAATATTAAATAGGTGGGTATTGCTTGTGTGTAATGGAAAAGTGGCAATGTAGAACATATCTGCCCAGTCTAGCTTTTGTTCCTCTGACACAACAAACAATTGACCAAACCCTTCCTTGTCTTCTGGTGTTTGCCAAAACTTCTTCTTCTCTTCCATTGGAAGGTTGAAGAATTTTTGAACACCTATCTTCACATTTTCCACTAATGAAGGGTCGACTCCATGATTAATCAGCTGAAATTAATTTCATATTGAGTCATCAGTTCACTGACTAGATTTATTTCCTACATAATAAAAGATATTGACTAAAATATATGCAGCAATGTCTTGTATGATATATTCATCAAGATTGTAAAACCAAATTCTTGGCAAAAGTGTAAATATTATTGCATACTCCAAAGTGTATGATAGCCGGCAAAACTCGCTAAACGGGGCGGGGCGAACTGAATTTTTCAACCCATATCTCAAAAGAGTAGGGGGCTCATTTTTTGTTGGGCATAGGCGGGCCGAGGCGGGTTAGTATAAAATAGGCTCGGGCGGGACGAGCTGAGTTTTTTTAGTACACTTTTCAAAAACTGAAGGGACGACGCGGGATGACTCATTTTTTTGATGGGTTGATGGCGGGGTGGGGCGAACCGCCCATTTTGCCACCTCTGCCCAACACTATATATTTTGCTTTTATTAATTAAGTTAACTTGCGTGTTGCTGCAGGGGAATGTACGGGCTAAATAAACATTCAATTTTAAATAATTAATTTATAAAAAAAGTATTTTAAATAAGATTAATATTTAACACAAAAAATATTATAATCAGAAAATATACCAATTGGATTTTGAATCTCAATCATAAATCCTTAATTTGTACGTTAAGAATATTCACACAGTTTTTAATGATCAGATGAATTATATTTCCTTCTTTGTTATGACAAACCTGGAAGAAGCCCCATTCTTTGCATGCATGATTGAACTTCTCTAGTTCAATTGAATCTTCAGACCACAATTTGTTGAGGTCTATGACTGGGACTTGTGGTAAAGAGGTTGTGTTGTTAGATACAAAAGGAGGGTCTTGATTTGGTCGAACATATCGTTCAGGAACATGGGTGATGGGTTGCTTTGCTAGCTCCTGTACTGAAGGCACCAGTAAAGAGGTTCCTGGCTCAGCCATTAGATGCAACAGAGTCCAATCCCCTAACTTGGATTGATTTTAACAAGACATTGAAAGAGATAAGTATCAATAATTCAATGTGGCCCACCTAGGTGTTAATTTTCTAGAAATGTTGCACGCCTAACACAAAGAGGAAAAAAAAACCTCAATAACTTTTTTTTATTACCATAATTTTTATGGATTTTATGTTTATCATGTAACATGATGTACTATCTCTTTCCTACACACACATTACAGAGATGGGCAGTGGCGGAGCTGGCCTCAAAATTTAGGTGGTGCCAAAAATCTTGATATATTGAATTATCAAAATATTTGTTATAATTACACAAATTTATGAAGAAAAAAATTTATTATGAATTCTAACATAGTTATCCAAATTACGTACTAAATAATGTCACATAATATTGAAAATTCAAATGAACAATTGTCGTTGATTATATATCAAAACAAACATATAAAAATGCACTAATCTTTTCGATAAACATTTTAAACATAAGAATTTCACTTCCCTCCCACAACATAATAAGTAATAAACCAAATATTATCTTAAGCATATGAAAACACACAAATATAATAATTATATGTATAATAAGCATTGTCCTTCGTCTCCTCTTTCATTATCTCTATTCCTTAAATTTTCAATATCTCACGTTAGAGAACAGCCATAAGCACGATGGAAAGTTCTCATATTTGGGAATTAAGTTTTTGACTATTCTTTGTGTGTGCAATAACCCAAAACACAATAGTTCAATGGACCTTCATATCCCGTAATTGTAGTCCTGTTATTCATTTGGTTTCATGATTGTTACTTTTAAGGGTTAAGTGTTTGTCCTTTTAAAGAACACAAATTGTGTCATTTTAGTTTTTAACACTATGTCTTATCGATAAGACATAGTTATAACATGAAAAGTTATTTTTTTCTCTCTGCACGTCAGCTGAAGTGCTAAGGAAATAGAAAAAAATAATTTTTCATATTATAACTATATTTTACCAATAAGATATATTGTCAAAAACTAAATGGATACAACATTGTGTCATTTTAAAGGACAAATATTTTTCCCTACTTTTAAAGGGTTTTATAAGAGTTATGTTGTAAGAAAAGTGATTATGTAATGTTATAGAGATTCATTTTGCGTGCCGTAATTTTTTTTTTGTTTTGCTTCAAAAAGTGCGGGTCTCACAAAATATTGTGTGTGTAGGAAACTTTTTTGTGTCATGTGACATGACAGATGCGAACCCCACTTTTAAATGGGTTTATGTGTGCCCAAATTTTGAAATAGATCAACTAATTATTTTTGTTATTAAGTTTAGAAATCTTTTTTTTTAAATAATAGGAGTAAGAATAAATAACATAACTGATTAGAATAAAGAAGACAAAAAATAAATATACAGGATAAAAAATAAAAAAGACAAAACACAAAAATAACCATATTATACATGTTCCTTATTATTTGTTTGCATTTAGATAGTTTGTTGTTACTTTATATTGAGTATTTGATTTTCTATTTAGGTAGTGCCAAATTATAACTTTTATCTTAATTAATTATAATTAATTATATAATATGTATATAATAAGTAAAAAAAAAAAAACAAACAGGAGCCAAGGCACCTGCTGATTTGCAAGTAGCTACGCCACTTGAGATGGGGTCCATATGTTTTTCATTCTCTTTCATCATTCCATTTTCTCTCTCCATTTTGTGTGTGTTGAAAATAACACTTAAATCATATAACATAACATTAATATAACCCAATTTTTATTGCACGTAAAACAATATATTATACAAAACTTAATATAATTTATTTATTTTTTGATATGTAATATGGAGTTATCCCCAGCAAGCTCCTGAGCACTCACTTACCAAGTGAGCTACCCTTAAGGGTTATTATTATAGGCTTTATTAATCTTATGTTGTAGGAGAGTAGTTCTTTCCTATCATAGAGACAATCATGGGTGAGGCCCACTCACTTATAAAAAAATAAAATAAATAAAAATTAAACTACACGGAAATTAATGGATGTGTAGGAAAGAGTTTTATCTTATGTTGCATAAGAATAATATTTCCCATTATTATAATAAGTTTTATTTTATTGTATGTATGAATATCATGAATTTTTTAATTATGTGAGTTAGGATATTCAAATATGATGAAGTCACGCATTAATTGATATGGAGTTAAGTGAAGTGGTAGGACCATGAATCTAGGGGTGACAATCTTGAATGCAACCTGTTGACACAACACGAAAAATTTATGTTCGGGTCGACCTGTTTTTAAATTCGTGTTAGCAAAAATTGATACGAAAAAATTCTCTTCGTGTCGTGTGTCAACACGAGTACCCAAAATTGACTCGCTTTAATCATCTTATATGTTATTTGTATCATGTCGTAAACATGTTATTCATGTCTTATTGAGTTGTATCGACTCGAGTAATAAGCAACACACTTTAAGGTTAACTAGTCATTTGTGTCATGTTGTGTTGTGTCAATCCGCATAATAAGCGACTGGCATTGACTTTGCGGATTATTCGTGTCGTGTCGTATTAACCCGTAAAATAATCGGGTCTTGTTCGTGTCAAATATTTTAACCCAATTTCAAATTCATATCGTGTTCATGTTGAATTTGTATTGTGTTTTGTCAACCCAAATTATCACCATAAATTCAATGTCTCAAAAGTTTTGAATGAAGATATGGTATTATACTCACTTATTCCATTTCATCTAAGTTAACCCATTGATATGATCCCCTTCTTCTCGTACCCACTGGACAATGGGTATTGGATATTGATCATTAAATTATTAATAACATAACAAATTATTATATAAGTCAAATACTTGTATTGTATTGTTATATAATTATGTTATCTGCATTACATGCGTTTTCTTGAACACTTTCTTATTTATTAAGTGTATAATAACAAATTTTGTTCTATTTTATTTACAAATATTATAAAAATAATTATTCATACATTTTAATAGTCAAATGTATAGGGAGACAAAATTGTGATGCAACAAACACAATCATCATACATTTCCTTCCAAACTTTTTTATTTATTAAGTAAAATTCAGTGTGTATCGTATTAAATGATTTAGATTTTTTTTATCATTGGAGTTAATGTAATTTTTATTTTTATTTGGAAAAGTTCAAAAACCTCTATGTAATTTGTTCCATTATCATTTACCCTTTATACTTTTTTTCTATTACTTTACATATTTTATGATTTTTTCCACTTAAGTCCATCTTTAATATCATTAAATATTGGACTAATTTATCTATTTTGCTCCCATTAACAATTAAAAAAAACATAAGAGAGGTAAGCGATTAAAAGCCGTGTTTAAATACCCGACCCGGCTGAGATCAGGGGTCAGGGGTTCAACCGAGGGTCAAGGGGTCACTACGCTGACCCAGGTTTATATATTAAAAAAATATAAATATATATGGCCTATATGAAAATATTAAAAAATAAACCATCAATCATAAAAGATTCCAAATATGCTTAAAATAATTTACCAATTACAACCACAAGTCAATATTACATAACCTAATTAAAGTATCAAGATAACAAGGTACAAAACTCATTCTAATGGGGTCACTACACTGATCCGGTTCTACCTCTTTTGAGAAGGTCCCTGACAAAGGAAAATTTAAAGGAAGTAAGAATGAGTTTTTATTTTTCATCGACGACGACTGTAAGGATTTCATTTAAATGGGTAAAATTCTTACATTTTCTAGAAGATTCACGGCAGTGAGGTGAAGATTGAAGACGTCTAGGTCGCTGGGAGAGAAGAGAACTATTAGATTTTTTTTTGATAAACACTGAGAACTATTATATTTAGGTTTGCAAGCATTTTTATTTTATTTTTTTAATAAAATGATGTTGATTCATGGAAAAAAAATTTAAAAAAGAAATATGCAGTGACCCCCTTTGACCCCTCTGACCCGGGAGTCACAGAAACCCGGTCGGGTTTTGGGAGTCGGAGGGGTTGATATGCATATAGGGTCCAACTTGTGACCCCAACCCTGGGAGGGGTTAGGGTTGACCCGGGTCAACCGGGGGGTGGGATGAGGTTTTAAAACACTGATTAAAAGAAGTAAGCATGAGGGGTAAGAGATAAAATATTAAGCCATATAAGAATTTTTGAACTTTTTCTTAATAATAATAATAATAATAATAATAATAATAATAATAATAATAATAATAATAATAAAATTTGATATGAGAAACAATATTGATCTCAATGCAAGCAACTGAGCTCCCAAGGGTTTGATTGAGTCAGAGGTTCAAACCCTGATTAGTCTCATCTTTCCTCCGGTAGCGAAGCTCAATGCACCCACTGTTCCAATTAGGGGCTAGTCTATACTGTTTGCATTGACCAAAAGATATGGACCATGTTCGTAAAATCCTAACGTAATTATTACTTTTTTTTTTTGTAAAAAACGTAAAAGCGTTTGGAATTTTAATGAAATCGTTGGAATTAAAAGAAATCGTAAAATCATAAAAGCGCAGATTTAAATCGAGATTTTAAGTACATGGTCTTACTAGCTCTCTGTAACGCCCGGCCGCTTCAAGAATCAACGACTATTCCCAGATACTAACACGAGACTTTTCAGTGTGCTTTTTCCTCACTCGCACACTTCCTAGGAAAACTTCCCAGGAGGTCACCCATCCCAGAATTGCACCAAGTCAAGCACGCTTAACTGTGGAGTTCTTCCGATCCGGGTTACCGAAAAGAATATGCATCTTGTTAGTGTAGGTAGTACCAATTAATTGTTATAAGCTATTCCAAACTATGCAGTCTCACATCTGTACAGTCTTTGGAATCCCTCTCTTTCGGGTGTCGATTTGATTCATCTATGCATGTAACCCCCACGCTGGAAGTCTATCAGGAGCCGCTCCTTGTCCATGCCCTTTCGCACCGGCGATCACTCCCCGCCCTCGTCAGCGCTCGGGATGTTACATGCCCACCAGCTTCCACCTGGTTCGTCCTCGAACCACATCGTACTGGAAGAGAGGCCTGCTCTGATACCACTTATAACGCCCGACCGCTTCAAGAATCAACGACTATTCCCAGATACTAACACGAGACTTTTCAGTGTGCTTTTTTCTCACTCGCACATTTCTTAGGAAAACTTCCCAGGAGGTCACTCATCCCAGAATTGCACCAAGTCAATCACGCTTAACTGTGGAGTTCTTCCGATCCGGGCTACCGAAAAGAAGATGCATCTTGTTAGTATAGGTAGTACCAATTAATTCTTATAGGCTATTCCAAACTGTGCAGTCTCACATCTGTACAGTCTTTGGAATCCCTCTCTTTCGGGTGTCGATTCGATTCACCCATGCATGTAACCTCCACGCTGGAAGCCTATCAGGAGCCGCTCCTTGTCCATGCCCTTTCACACCGGCGATCACTCCCCGCCCTCGTCAGCGCTCGGGATGTTACATGATCAGAGAGAAGCTGAAGCAGGCGCAGAATCGCCAGAAAAGTTACTACGATGTCAAGCATCGTCCACTGGAGTTCAGTGAGGGTGAACACGTGTTTGTGAGACTTTCACCTGTCACCGGTGTTGGACAAGCACTCGGAGTGAGAAAGTTGAGCCCGCGATTTATTGGGCCATACCAGATCCTTGGTAGAGTAGGACCTGTTGCCTATCGACTTGCCTTGCCTCCGAACTTAGCCAACATCCACGACGTGTTTCACGTGTCTCAGCTTCGCAAGTACGTGGCGGATCCTTCGCACGTGGTGCAACTAGATGATGTGGAGGTTCGAGAGAACTTAAAGACTCCTGTCGGACCACTCAAGATTCTCGATCGTGGCGAGAAGCAGCTGAGGAGCAAGATCATTCCGATGGTCAAAATGCAATGGTCAGGAAGAACTCCTGAGGAGTGTACCTGGGAGCGAGAGGACGAGCTTCTCCGGCAGTATCCAGAGTTTCGAGACAGGTATATTCTGATTTTGAGGACAAAATCCTTTAAAAGGTGGGGTGAACGTAAGAACCCGCACCGCTAATTAAGATAATTAATGAATTAATTGTGATAATTAGGGAATAATTCCATAATTGACCCTAATAATTATTATGAGGCTTTAATAATTATAATTAGTGGGTAAGAATGCTGAAAGTCACTTTTCGGAAGAAAAGTGCAGATACCGGTTCTGCTAGTCGGTATAAATGCGTATCGAAAAAGTATCCCGGAAAATTATTATAAGTGCATGATAATTACTAGAATAATATGTAGGACTTGTAAAACGAGTTTCAAGTCAAAATAATGAGATTTGATGCCAGAACTGATACTGACTATGGAAAAGCACGTACCGAAAAGGTGCTCAGAAAAATAAAATAAAAATATGAAAAATCTTAGAAAAATGAATAGGTTTAGATTCCAAAGTTTGGGATCAAGATCTTTTGCCTTGCTATTGAGGCTAATACTGTGCGCCAAGTGACCTTGTGCCTATAAATACATCATTTGCACAAAACCCTAGGAAAACATATCAGCCTCTACGTGGGTTTTGGTGGCTGCACATGTTGTGTGCACTGTTCCATGGCTTCTTCATCTTGTTCTTGAGCTTTGAGGCCATTTTCTTCACTTTTCCTCCTTGTAAACACTTGAGAGCAACCTTGTGAGGGTGTGAGTGGATCATTGCTGCACTTCCAGCCACTGTTGGTTGAGGAGTGAGCTGATTTTCTTGGTTTAGAGGGAAATAGCCTTTGTGTTCTTGTTGTGTGGCTTCAAGGAGCCACCTTTGGGGAGAAAGACCTTTACTTGGACTACCATTTTCGTTTCTGGGAGAAGTCAGCACCTTGGAGTTGGTTGTGAGCTCCAAGAGCACCTCTATTTTCTGTTTCAAGCCTTTGATTGTGATTCTGCGGTGTTTGGACTTTATGATGTGGACTCTTAGCTTTGGGTGTTAGCTTGCAAGGTAAGCTTTCGTGTCCTCGGTTTAGCCATGTTGTGGTTCCACCATGTTCCAGGGGATATGGTATACGCATGTTGTGTTACATGCTTTTGAAAATATGAAATGTTGATTGAACTTTACATGTAATGGCTTTTAATATGCATGTGTTGTTCCATCTTGACGGTAAACCTGAGTATGTGGAGTCATACAATACGGTGATCCGGGGTGGATGCAAGTGGCGTCTTGCACTATATGTAGGAGATAGACGTATTCCTGCATTTCTCTGGCCAGTAGAATAGTATTGACACACATGACATGATTATCTGCTGCATTGCATTGTTTTAGAACTGACGATGATGAACTGCTTTTAAACTTATATTGCACATGTAAGTGAGCTTGGGGTGGAAGATCCTTGAGGACCCCTTGTCTTACTGAGATTTCTTGTTCAGAGATCTCACCCCACGTTTGGGGAATGCTTATTTCAGGTTCAGGTAGTATGGGGGATGATGTCTCTGGTGGCAAGAGGCCAGAGCATGATTGATGATTATTGTATGACTGCCTTGATGATAGCATAACAGGATTAGATACTGTTTATGTTTTCTGCACATTTATCATTATGTGTTGATGCTGAGACTGATGTTGGGCTTTGTTGCCTTATTTGTGTGAGCATGAGGTTTGTCCATGTCACTTTATGTTAGCACTTTGAGCTGAGTTGTATAAACTGATTAGTTGGTTCGGTCTACGTGTTGTAGTTCCGTGACTAGAGACTTATACATTTGTTATTTATTTAATGAGGTATTTCAATTAGCTGTTTTATTGCAATTACATACAGGCAATGTTTTTATAACTGTTAATAAGCAAGTTGGTAATGATAATGACATCATAATTGAAAAGAAAAAGATATTCCGCATTTTTAACTAAGCGCAGCTTAATACGATAATATGATAACATTACCGGATATATACGGGTGTTACACTCTTGAATAGAGTAGTTGAGTAATCGATTAGAGCTCTCAAATTAGAGGAGTTGAGTAATTGATTAGAAGAGAGAATTTTGCTGCCTATGTGATTCTACTAGCTCTTGAATTAGAGTTATTGAATAATCGGGTCAACCAATAAATAAATAATGTTTTAATCATATATATTGATCGTCAAATATCTAAGGACAAAAAAAAAATTAAAAAAGAAATCACTTGAGTTGTGTTGTCTCGCAACAAACACAATCATACATTTTCCAGAAAACTTTCTTAGGTAAAATTTAATGTGAATCTTATTAAATAATTTCGATTCACTTTTTATCATTGGAGTTAATGTAATTTTTTTATTTTTTTTGGCTATCTTAACATTTCCAATGTTGACTTAAAATATAACAGTTATTGCGGATTACAAGGTGCCTTATATATGTTTTGGGTTTCCTTTTCTGTTCTTGTCTTACGGTTTTTCCCTTGATTTATTTGAAGGTTTTTTAAGTTAAATCTCTGTGTTTCATTTATTATTTTTAATATTATTTTATCTATCGTTATTGTTCTGTCCCATCATGGGATTCTATTTCCTAACAATATTTGTTGTTACAAGTTGGGGAACACGCCCGAGCCATATATCAGCAAACTAGTACAATAATAGACATTAGCTTCCAAGCTAGTACAACATTTCAAGTCCCATTATATAAATGAAAAATCCAAAATTCATTCACGGGACTGTCCAGTGAATGTATTATGACTATATTCTCCCACGAGAATATAGTACAAAAATATTATAATGGTGTTCTTCAAATATTTTCGCGGGAAAATATAGTTATAATATTTTTTGTGCTATATTCTCCTGGGAGAATACAGTGCACTGGATCAAAATTATAAAGAATCACTTGATACTCAGTAAACCCTTAGGGTGTGTTTGGTACAAGGGTTTTGGAGAGATTACCGGTAAACCTTCTGTGGTAATGGTATATTACCATGTTTGGTACCAAGATACAAAATTCAATTCCCGGATATCCAAAGTTTACCAGTAATCTTGTTTACAAAAAAAAGTTACTATTTGGAATACCCAAAATAATGTGGGTATCACGATTACCAAAGAAGGGAATCCAGAACAACTCTTTTTGAGACTAAACTACCCCCAGCACATGTGAAACAAATGAAGGTTCCTTCAAATCAAATCAAATAAATAATCGAACTTCAAATTGAATGAGATTCGTTCCTGGTAGAATAACATTGTGGGGATGATGATGTTGATCTTACTCATGCATATTACTTTTAAATACTGTAGAGTCCATGATTAAAAACCAAAACTATCTACTTCTCCTCGTCTTTGTAGCGAGTTACTGAAAAGGAAATTGCAAAGGTTTTGGGACTATATATAAAAGAAGGAATGACACTGTGCTCTGCCACCTATAAGAAAACATAATCAGAAAATAGTGTAGTTTCATCATCATGAAAGTTTTGCGGCTAAAGAGAAACAATAACTACAATAGGAGATATTGAAATTTCATCTACATGCTCACGGTCAGAATTGCGAAGTGAAGAAAAACAAGCAGAGAAAATTGTCATTTTCATTCTGTATCAGTTTCACAATTCTTCTTTCAACGGGTGTTGATGTAACAATACGTGTATCAATTCCTAAACCAAAAATATGTAGGGGTTATTTTTGTAATATAACATCGTATTGCAATAATATTATATTCTAAACCAAATATAAAATCAGTAATCCTTACCCAAAATTTCCGGTAATATTTTAACGAACCAAACAGCTTTTTCATAACATTCCAGGTAAACTCAATTCCTACATAGAATTCCAGTAATTATGATTCCCGGTATCAAAAAAATTTCTCTTGTACCAAACACACCCTTATATAAATTTGCAAATAGACATTAGCTTCCAAGCTATCACATGATCAGCTTGAAACGTTGAACGGTGATTTAACACCTAGCGGATTGCATTATTATACATTAGCTACCGTATAATTGTTTTCAGAGTACATGTTTTATTATTCAATCCCAAGCAAAGTCCTATACGTACTTTTTTCATTCACCAATCTCATGTTGGATCCTAATGACATCAAGCAGTGATTTCCCTTGTAACTCACGTGAAAAGAATGCTTTAAAGTAATCCTCCACACTAATGCTTCCGAACAATGCAGGTCTTTCAGGAGTGACAAGGCTTGGTGTTGGACCAATGACTCTACTCAATTGAGGCCTATGAAATGTGGCAATGGAAATCCTCTCTTTCTTTGTGTTAACTGTTGCTCGATGTTCAATGCTCCGGTAAATCCCATTGGTCAGTATCTGCCACATCATTT
This sequence comes from Gastrolobium villosum, assembly GCA_032173675.1. NCBI lineage: Eukaryota > Viridiplantae > Streptophyta > Magnoliopsida > Fabales > Fabaceae > Gastrolobium > Gastrolobium villosum. Next base: position 94,658 of record JAVKPL010001627.1, read on the forward strand.
AAGAAAAGGGACAAATGTAATAACTTTGTTGTAACATTAATTATATCCCAAATGATAAAAAGGATTTGTGAATGAATGAAATTGTGCTAGTTACCTCCAACATGTCTCCAACATTGATGATAAAAGCATTAGGAAGAGGTTTAATAGGAATCCACATTCCATCTTTTCTTATTTGAAGACCTTCCATTTCATTCACTTGTAGAAGGATGGTAAGGGCACCAGAATCAGAATGAGGATTGAGTCCAATGACTCGATCTGGTTGAGGACATGGAGGGTAGTAATTCATCCTCATTCCTTGATTTAAATCTTCAAACAACTCTAACAGTTCATTTTTCTCGATTTCAAGAGCTTTGGCTATAAGGCCAATGATTTTAATGCAAATGTTTTTCAGTTCTAAACAATAGGTGTCTAGATTATCTCTGCAACGAAACAAAGTTTGTTATGCCAACATAATGAATCAATGATGTTGTACTAGCCGTAAAGAACTAATTCAACCCAAAAGCTTAAGCTATTGGATGAGGATATATAAATGTTTTATATATCTCAACACATCTTCTCACACAAGAGCCCACTGGGCTTGAAGGATGGACAATGCACAGGCCCACCTACCTGTGGAAAGAAAAAAATTTCACTAGAAAGAAAGTGGGGTACGGTGAGGATCAAACCCGGTGTACCGAGACTTTGATACCATGTAAAGAACTAATTCAACCCAAAAACTTAAACTATGTGAGGATACATTAATGATTTTATATATATCAACAATAGCAACTAGCAAACACATTTACAAATAGAGAGGGAGACAAACCTGAATGGTTGAGGAATATTAAATAGGTGGGTATTGCTTGTGTGTAATGGAAAAGTGGCAATGTAGAACATATCTGCCCAGTCTAGCTTTTGTTCCTCTGACACAACAAACAATTGACCAAACCCTTCCTTGTCTTCTGGTGTTTGCCAAAACTTGTTCTTCTCTTCCATTGGAAGGTTGAAGAATTTTTGAACACCTATCTTCACATTTTCCACTAATGAAGGGTCGACTCCATGATTAATCAGCTGAAATTAATTTCATATTGAGTCATCAGTTCACTGACTAGATTTATTTCCTACATAATAAAAGATATTGACTAAAATATATGCAGCAATGTCTTGTATGATATTGTTGATATCCGAAGGACTCAACTCGGATTCGTTAAAACGATAACTTGCGGGGGGAAACCGGAAGTGGTCAGACGACCAGCATAACGGAAATTTTCCCTCTACATCCTTAGTCCCGCAATTATTAAGAAACCACACCTCCTTTCCAGGATGGGAGGAAACTTTGAAAAACTGATCCTTAAAATATTTAAAGGAGTCAGTATAAACTCGGAACAACCTGCGACCTGGGACCCCGCGAACAGTAACCCATCCCTTCCGTTCAGGAGGTTCGCGACCGGTACGGCAGGATACAACTTGAAAAAAATAGAAAAAGACACAAACTGACGGGACGAGCGTCAGATATGCACAAAAACGTTCAAAAGCTTTTACAAAACCCCAGCCATTGGGGTGAAGTTGAGTGGGACATATATGCAAATGATTAAGAATTTCCATCTGAAACTCGGTCAGAGGAAATCGAACACCGAGTTGTGTTATCACATCATTAGTTGATGCAGGATTTTCATGTCAAGCACCAAAACGCAACAGATGAGTCATTCCGGGTTACATCACCCGCGTTTTCAGACACCCAAGCAACCCGAAATATCGGATAGCCTGGCTGGGGGCAACTGTTATGGATCTGTTCCATGAACCCGGACTAATGCCCACGTGAGCCGGCTTACCTCATCAACCCGGTAAGAAGGCCCACACTAACAGTTTCATCAAGATTGTAAAACCAAATTCTTGGCAAAAGTGTAAATATTATTGCATACTCCAAAGTGTATGGTACCCAACACTATATATTTTGCTTTTAAGTCAACTTGCGTGTTGCTGCAGGGGAATACGTACGGGCAAAATAAACATTCAATTTTAAATAATTAATTTATAAAAAATAAATATTTTAAAATAAGATTAATATTTAACACAAAAAATATTATAATCAGAAAATATACCAATTGGATTTTGAATCTCAATCATATATAAATCCTTAATTTGTACGTTAAGAATCTTCACACAGTTTTTAATAATCAGATGAATTATATTTCCTTCTTTGTTATGACAAACCTGGAAGAAGCCCCATTCTTTGCATGCATGATTAAACTTCTCTAGTTCAATTGAATCTTCAGACCACAATTTGTTGAGGTCTATGACTGGGACTTGTGGTAAAGAGGTTGTGTTGTTAGATACAAAAGGAGGGTCTTGATTTGGTCGAACATATCGTTCAGGAACATGGGTGATGGGTTGCTTTGCTAGCTCCTGTACTGAAGGCACCAGTAAAGAGGTTCCTGGCTCAGCCATTAGATGCAACAGAGTCCAATCCCCTAGCTTGGATTTGATTTTAAGAAGACATTGAAAGAGATAAGTATCAATAATTCAATGTGGCCCACCTAGGCGAAAATTTGCTAGAAATGTTGCACACCTAACATAAAGAGGAAAAAAAAAACTCAATAACTTCTTTAAATTACCATGATTTTTATTGAACGTAAAATAATATTTTTTTTTATGCATTGAATCATTGTTATCGGAGGAAGGGTGAGACTATTGGGCCCCAAAAGAATTCCAAAAAATTGCTTTAACCAAGATTTGAATCCTTAAACAAAGCAATCTCTTGAGCTCTTATTTGCCAAATGAACTACCCTTGAGGGATATTATTATAATATTTTATTTTATTCTATGTATGGATATCATGAAATTTTTTAATTATGTGTGTTAGGATATTCAAGTATGATGAAGTCACGTATTAATTGATATGGAGTTAAGTGAAGTGGTAGGACCATAAATCTAGAGGTGACAATTTTGAACACAACCTGTTGACACAATACCAAAAATTTGTGTTCTGGTCGACCTGTTTTTAAATTCATGATGCCTTGTTCGTGTTAGCAAAAACTGATATGAAAAAAAAATTCTCTTCATGTCATGTGTCAACCCGAGTACCCAAAATTGACTCGTTTTAATCTTCTTATTTGTTATTTCTATCATGTCATAAACATGCTATTCATGTCTTATTGAGTTGTATCGACTCGAATAATAAGCAACACACTTTAAGGTTAACTAGTCATTTGTGTCATATCATGTCATGTCAGCCCACATAATAAGTGACTCACTTTGAGTTTACAGGTTATTCGTGTCGTGTCGTATTAACCCGTAAAATAAACGGGTTGTGTTCGTGTCAAATATTTTAACTCAATTTCAAACTCATATCGTGTTCATGTTGAATTTGTATTGTGTTTTGTCAACCCAAATCATCACCATAAATTCAATGTCTCAATGTTTTGGATGAAGATATCATATCACTTATTCCATTTGATCTGACTTAACCCATTGATTTGATGCCCCTCTTCTCCTTCCCACTAGACAATGGGTATTGTATATTGATCATTAAATTATTAATAACATAACAAATTATTATATAAGTCAAATACTTGTATTGTATTGTTATATAATTATGCTATCTGCATCACATACAATAAAATATTTTCTTGAACACTTTCTTATTTATTAAGTGTATAATAATGAATTTTGTTTTATTTTATTTACAAATATTGTAAAAAAAATAATTCATACATTTTAATAGTCAAATGTATAGGGAGACAAAATTGTGATGCAACAAACAAAATCATACATTTCCTTCCAAACTTTTTTATTTATTAAGTAAAATTCAATGTGTATCTTATTAAATGATTTAGATTTTTTTTTATCATTGGAGTTAATGTAATTTTTATTTTTATTTGGAAAAGATCAAAAACCTCTACGTAATTTGTTCCATTATCATTTACCCTTTATATTTTTTTTTCTATCACTTACATACTTTCTTATGATTTTTTCCAAAAAAGTCCATCTTTAATACCATTAAACAATAATAATAATAATAATAAAATTTGATATGAGAAACAATATCTATCTCAATGCAAGCTAATGGAAGCATATGACCATTGCAAATAAAGTAAGGGTGATTATCAATCGATCCAAACCGATTCAAATCGTGGTTACCGAATTGAAAAATCGATAACCGAATAAACTGAAAACCGAAAAAAAAAATCACAAATTTTAATTGGATTTGATGGATTTTCGTATTGGTTGATGAAAACCAATCCAATCCAAATCGATTTAATATATTAATTCCCTTCTACCTACTTGGGTCTTTCCTCGATCATAGCCCAAAAATTTCTAAACCCAAGACCCATTAACCCATCAACTAAACTCAAGAAAAAAAATCTAGTCACATCTCATCAATAAAATTTCATCTGTATAGAGCTTCATAATTCATTATAAAAAAAAATTATATTATCATTTTCTGATGCTTTTGTATTTCAAAGAGTTTTTTTTAAAAAGGTAATATATACAAAATATGTTATTTACACAATAATCATGAAACAAATTTTAGAATTTCAAAATATCGAAAACTGATCCAATCCAAACTCAAAAAATTGGATTGGATCGTATCAAATTTGAAAAAAAATCTAAATCGAATGGATGATTACATGATCAAAGCGGAGGGATTGGATTGGGTGATTTTTGCTTCCAAAACTGATCCAATCTAGACCGCGAATACCGCTAAAATAAAGGGTGTTCTATTCAACATTTTCTAGAATTTGATTCAAAAAAAAAATATTATTGCCTCGTTGTGGAAAAATAAGAATTGAGATGAACATCATTTTCTATATATATATATATATATATATATATATATGGTCAAAATTATTTTATACCAGTGTAAGTTACACTCTCAATCTTATCCGATAATTCCATTTAAATCTAACGACTCAAATTTTTTAGTTACATGAGCCATTAGATACAAGTGGATCAAAGATCAAGATTGAGTGTAAGACTTCTAACTCTTACACAGATGTAAGAAATCCTGCTATAATATATATATATATATATATATATATATATATATATATATGGGTCAGGATCATTTTAAACTAGTGTTAGTTACACTCTTAATTCTATCCATTGATCCCATTTACATCTAAGGGCTCTAATTTTTTAGTAATGTGAGTCATTAGATACAAGTGGATCAATGGTCAAGATTGAGTGTAAGACTTCTAACTCTTACACCGGTGTAAGAATATTCTGCCGCATATATATATATATTTGTGTGTGTGTGTGTTAGGATCATTTTACACTAGTGTAAGTTACATTCTTAATTTTGTCCGCTAATCCCACTTATATCTGTGGGCTCAATTTTTTTAGTAATATGAGCCATTAGATACAAATGGTCAAGATTGACTGGTGTAATACTTCTAATTCTTACACCGTTATAAGAATATCCTGCCCATATATATATATATATATATATATATATGGGATATGATCATCTTACACCGATATAAGAATTATAAATCTTATACCAAATCCGAGCCGTTGATTTTCGTGCATCTAACGGTTGAGATTTATTGGGAATTAAAAATTAATTAATGAGTGAGACCTAATAAATCTTAACCGTTAGATGCAGAAAATCAATGGTCAAGATTTGGTGTAAGACTTATTATTCTTACACCGGTATAAGATGATCCTACATATATATATATATATATATATATATATATATAGGGATAATATCAACTTACACCAGTGTAAGAATAATAAATCTTACACCATATCTTAACCGTTGATTTTCGTGCATCTAACGGTTGACATTTATTATGAAATAAAAATTAATTAATGAGTGAGATCTAATAAATCTTAACCGTTAGATGTAGAAAATCAATAATTAAGATATGGTGTAAGATTTATTATTTTTACACCGGTGTAAGATGATCCTGCCCCATATATATATATATATAGGATCAGGATCATTTTATACCGGTGTAAAATTACACTGATGTAATTACATAGGATTTATTAATTTTACACCGATTTTAAATATTCCTGATCCTATATATATATATATATATATATATATATATATATATATATATATATATATATATATATGATCAGTTTGCACTTTTTCAATGTAATTAAATTGGATTAAATAACCCAAAGTTATTAATTGTTTTTTGAAATATTAATAGAAGCTCTATTTCTATTATTTTATTCTTAATATATTTTTAAATATTAGTTTTAATTTATTAAACAAATAAATAGATAAAATAAAAATAAAAACTAAACTATTAAGACAATAATGATTTTTCCTAGAGTAACGATATGTATAAAAATAATGTATTCAAATACAACAGACAAATATAATGTTGAATATCGAAAGAGAAGAGAGGAACATTTGAAAATAATATATTGTACATCAACTACACAGCGGAGTCTATTATATAACTTAAAAGAAAGAAAATACAAACAGATATACTCGATGTGGGACTTCTATATTACTATTCTAAACTATCATTTACAACACTCCCCCTCAAGCTGAAGCATATAGGTCATATGCACAAAGCTTGTTACAAATAAACTCTATTCGAGGGCCCCTCAAAGATTTTGTAAACACATCTGCTAATTGCTCATTAGAGGGTACAAATCTAGTTTTAATTTCACCAGCAAGAATCTTTTCTCGAACAAAGTGACAATCTATTTCTATATGTTTGGTTCTTTCATGAAACACTGGATTTGATGAAATGTGTAGAGCTGCTTGATTATCACAAATGAGAGTTGTCTGTCCAGTGTCTCCAAACTTAAGCTCTCTGAGAAGTTGTTTAAGCCAGATGAGTTCGCAAGTAGTAGTCGCCATGGAGCGGTATTCTGCTTCAGCACTTGATCTGGAAACTACGCTTTGTTTCTTACTTTTCCAGGAAATCAAGTTGCCTCCAACAAAGACACAATACCCAGAAGTAGATCTCCTATCAGTTGGACAACCAGCCCAATCAGCATCACAGTACCCAACCAATTGATCATGACCTTTATCTTCATATTCAAGGCCTTTTCCTGGAGATGCCTTGATATACTTAAGAATACGAATGACTGCATTCCAATGTTCTTGACATGGAGAATTGAGAAATTGACTGACAACACTAACTGCAAAGGAAATATCAGGCCGAGTGACTGTGAGGTAGTTCAATTTTCCAACCAATCTTCTATACTGCTCAGGATCTGAAAAGGGCTCCCCCTGATTTGGTAGAAGCTTGATACTTGGATCCATAGGAGTTTCAACAGATTTTGAATTTAACAGAGCAGTTTCTTCAAGAATATCCAGAGCATATTTTCTCTGAGATATCACAACACCAGATTTAGATTGGGCCACCTCGATTCCTAAGAAGTATCGAAGTTTCCCAAGATCCTTAGTCTGAAAATGATGACATAAGTGTTGTTTCAATCGAGTGATCCCATGTTGATCACTGCCTGTGATGACAATATCATCCACATATACCACCAGATAAATAGAACCAGAAGCAGAATGACGAAAAAAGAGAGAATGATCAGCTGCACTCCGAGTCATGCCAAATTGTTGAACAACACTGCTAAATTTACCAAACCAAGCTCTTGGAGATTGTTTGAGGCCATAGAGAGACTTACGAAGACGACAAACAAGTCCTGACTCCCCCTGAGCAACAAATCCAGGAGGTTGCTCCATATAAATTTCTTCCTCGAGATCACCATGAAGAAAAGCATTCTTGATATCCAGTTGGTAGAGAAGCCAATGGCGAATAGCAGCCATGGCAATAAAAAGGCGAACAGTAGACATTTTCGCTACAGGAGAAAAAGTATCAATAAAATCCAAGCCAAAGACCTGAGTGAAACCCTTCGCCACCAAGCGAGCTTTAAGACGATCCACTTGACCATCAGGTCCAACCTTAACAGCATAAATCCATCGGCAACCAACCACAGATTTTCCAGAAGGAAGAGGTACCAGATCCCATGTGCCATTATGATGAAGAGCACTCATTTCATCAATCATAGCTTGTCTCCATCCCGAATGTGAAAGTGCATCACCTGTAGTCTTAGGGACAGATACAGAGGACAAAGAGGAAAGGCAAGCAAAATATGATGGAGAAAGACGATGATAACTGAGATTGACTGCATACCTGGCCGGAGGGCGAGTATCACGAGTACCCTTACGAAGAGCAATGGGAAGGTCACTATCCGAAGGTGGGACCGAAGCCGTGGGAGGAGATGCAGTTGAATGTGAGTCCACGGATACATCTGACGAATTAGGCTCGATCTCATCAGCAGAAGAGGTGATAGAAGGAGAGTCAGAAACATGGATGGGTAAAGACGGAAGGTAAAGAAGGTCACTTGGGAAGGATGGCTGTACAGAATCAGTATCCACAGGAGTAGTAGAGGATCCAAAAAAAGGAACTGATTCAAAAAAGGAGACATCCGCCGAGATAAAGTATCGACGTAAAGTGGGAGAGTAGCAACGGTAACCCATCTGAGACCGAGGATAACCCAGAAAAACACATTTATGAGACTTGGGAGCTAATTTATCCAAACCTAGACCAAGATGATGAACAAAACACGTAGAACCAAACACATGTGGAGTTAAAGGATATAAAGTTTGATGGGGAAATAAAATAGAGTGAGGTACCTTATGATTGAGAACAGATGATGGCATGCGATTAATGAGATAGCATGCAGTAAGTATAGCATCACCCCAGAATGTGTATGGAACATTACCATCAATTAACAAGGCACGAGTGGTTTCAACCAGATGGCGATTCTTGCGCTCGGCTACACCATTTTGTTGAGGTGTATGAGGGCAAGATGTTTGATGGAGAATGCCATGAGATGAAAAGAATTGTTGAAATTGATGAGATAAGTACTCACATGCATTATCACTACGAAAAGTACGAATAGGAATACCAAATTGAGTTTTGATTTCATTGTAAAATAACTGAAAAATAGAAAACAACTCAGACCGATTTTTCATTAAAAATAACCAAGTACACCTGGAATAATCATCAATAAAAGTAACAAAATACTTAAACCCTAAAGTAGAAGAATGACGACTTGGTCCCCAAATATCAGAGTGGACCACAGAAAAAAGAGAAACAGCTTGACGGCTAAGACGACTTGGGAACGTACTACGAGTATGTTTCCCATACTGACAAGACTCACAATTTAATTTAGAAAGAGACGATAAATGTGGAACCATCTTCTGAAGCTTTGTAAGACTAGGATGGCCCAGACGAGCATGTATAGTAAGAGGAGAGTCCACAGTGGAGCAGGCTGAATAAGATGGAAATAGTTGATAGAGGCCTTGAGACTCACATCCTCTGATAATCTCCTTCCCCGAACTCCGATCCTGAAAGATGACAGAGGTTTTAGTAAAAGAAACAACACAGTCAATGGATTTTGTCAAACGACTAATAGAAAGTAAGTTAAAAGGAGAATCTGGAACATAGAGAACATGATCCAGAGATAAATTAGGTAAAAGAAGAACCGTGCCAATACCCCGTGATTGGACCAGAGACCCATTGGCCATAGTAATAGTGGGAAAAGAACCAGTAGTACAAAGGGAAGTGAATAAGGACTTATTACCAGAAATGTGATCAGAAGCCCCAGAATCAAGAGTCCAAGGGCCTATAGAGTGCAACTGAGAGATTCCAGCAAAAGAATTACCAGTGGGAGCAATAGATGTAGTAGGACCTGATGGTTGCTTCTCAGACTTATTACCAGCCGGAGACCCAGAAACATTGGAGACGGGAGAGTCCATAATCAAGAGTAGAGGAAAAAAAAATCCAAAAAGACTGATCACACAACTAACCGGAAGAAGAGGGATCAGAAAAATAAGACCGGATCCAGAATCGTCTCAGCAAGACGAAAAAAAATCGCAACCAGCCGTGGCCGGAACGGAGTCTGCACGCGCCTCCACAATCGCCTGGAAACTGACAACGAGACAGTTCCGGGAAAAAAAAAAATTTGTAAACTACGATGAACAATGGGTTCACCGAAAAAAAAAATTCAAACGTGTGAGGGGGCGTGTTGAGATATATAGTCCCACATTGGTTGGATGAACAACTAATGTGGCCTTTATAAGGCCTTGGGCACTGATCCCACCCTTTGAGCTAGCTTTTGGGGTGGCGTATCCCAAGGTTTTTCACATATAAAATACACATATAAATGAAAAACATCAAAGACACGTATGAATGATTTTGAACAAAACAGCTTTATTTACAATGGTCTCCCATTAGCTCGTTCAGTCCCACATTTTTTCTAATATCAAGCTTTTTTCTTTTATTTAATTGTTGTCAAAAAAAACTTCAAAAAACCCTGTGTGGCTTAATTTTTGAAAAAAGTGCTTATCTTTTCAAGATAAAGTTATTTTCAGCAACCCTAAAATTACTTTATTTTGAGGTTGAGAAAATTAATAAAAAATATTTTAAGAATTTTATTTGTTTCTTTGTTATATAAATTTAACCAAAACATCATTTATTAATTCTTTCAACCATCAAAACGATATAATATTAGAGTTGCTGATTATGTCATGGACGGGAGAAACAATAAACCCTTCCTTTTTTATTCCTTATCTCACTTGTGTTTTTTTTTTTTTCAAGCGTTAGCTTTTTTTGTAGTTACTGCAGATAAGTTATCTGCAGTAAGCCCAATATGACGTCGTTTTGAAGCAGAAATCATAGTATTTTTTGTAATTTTAATTTATTTTAGAGTTATAATAGTCTTTATATTTATAATTTTTTAATATTTCAAAACCAAGATGACGTCGTTTTGAGAATAAATACATATAACTTATTTGCAGTAACATTTTTTCTTTTTTAATTACTTACTTCCTTTGTAGTTTTTTTTATCGTTCGTTAATATTTAATGTTGTTAGCATTGGATTTGGATGGAAAGAATAATAGGAAGATGAGTGACACAAAAAAATATAAAAAATAAATGATTATAGAGCAAATCACAATAAGGATTTTTTTTTTTTTTAACTTAACATTTCCAATATTAACTTTAAGGGCATGGAGCACTTGATAAAGAAGATAGGATAGAATAACTTATCATATCCTACTTTTATCTCTTGTTTGGTGGGCCAATAGGATATGATTAGCTTATCCTATTGTCTCATTTTATCCTATTCAATATATGATTTTTTATCCTATGGGGGGAGCTGGGTTAGGATTTAACATGATAAGATACCAATATTGAATACCTAATATATCTCCACACTACCCACTATATTCCCACGCTACCCAATATATTCCACGTTCTTCTTTCTCCTTCTATATAATCTTATCAATCTTATCATTGCTAATTAGGTGCTCATCAAACACGGAATATGATATCGGCTTATTAGCCTCATATCATATCCTACTCTTATCAACCTTATATCAAATCTTACCATTATCCTATTCTACCCACCAAACGAGTCCTAAAGAGTTTAAAATAACGGTTGCTGCGGATTACATGCTACCTCACATTGGTTATGTTTGACCACTTAACAATTGTAATATTAAAATGAGTTTTATGTTTATTATGTTATAGGAAAGATGATTATGTAATGTTATAGATATTCGTTTTGCGTGCCATATTTTTTCTTTTCTTTTTTTGTTTTAAAATGTGTGGGCCCCACAAAATATTGTGTGTGTAGGAAAATTTGTTGTGATATGTTAAAGGAGGAAATGAAAACCCTATTAAAATTACATTAAATGTACATTAAATGGTAACTCATATGCCAATAAATGTGGGCACAATTGACTAAGATTTTTGGTCCATATCTTTTAAGAACATGAGTTCAAACCCTGACTCTGATAGGATAGTAGTGTCTAACCCTGTTTCAACTTTATTACAAAAAAAGATAAATAAATAAAATTGGAACTCACATATGTTATGCGAGGAGGGATATTCTTACTATCAAATTTTTTTACTATCAACTTACTACCTATCTAATCACCATTGGATTAACATTTTTTCTTTTTTCAAAAACTTTTTAGCATTCTCTCTCTTTGATTCAATGGTGATTAGATAGGTAATAAGTTAATAGTAAAAAATTTTGTTAATAAGAATATCTTCTCTCATGTTATGTTACGCTTGACGAATTAAAGTATAAAATGGTAACCCATGTTACGTTTGACCAAATAAAGTACGGGGAAAATACTTCTGCCGTTATTGTAGAAGTATTTTCTTCCTGCCGCAGTTTCAATAAAAAAAAATTGTTTATTTTTTATTTTTTTTAAAACAAACATGGTAGACCCCACCATTTCTCTCTCTCTGCTGTAACTTTTATGTTCTTCTGTTACTACAGAAGTTGAAAGCCCAGTATGTAAAGTACTAAAATTCGATAAGGAGAGTTTTACTCCTTATATGATCTAGCTCTCGAATTAAACTAGTTGATAAGGAGAGTTTTGCCGCTTATGTGATCCTACTAGCTCTCGAATTAGAATAGTTGAGTAATCGGTTGGGAGAAATGTGATCTTACTCATGGTAAGTTAAAATCGAGATTTTAACTAAAATCGAAAGGAGGATAAAAAATCGTAAAAAAAAATCATAAAAACGTAAAAGCATTATTGAAATCATTTTGATTAAAAGAAATCGTAAAATCATAAAAGCACAGATTTAAATCAAAATTTTAACTAGATGATCCTACTAGCTCTCGAGTTAGAGTAGTTGAGTAATCAATTAGAAGAGAGAATTTTGCTGCCTATGTGATTCTACTGGCTCTTGAATTAGAGTTATCGAATAATGGGTGAACCAATAAATAATATAAAAAGAAAATTAAAGTATACTGAAATGATAAATTGCAAATTATGCGCCAACAGTCATTCTAGATTTACTAACACAGGGCCACAGGGGTGGTCCAACTAGGTGTTGAAAGAGACAAGAATTAGCAATTTAAGTTTCCACCTGGTGTGGTCCACTTAGGTGTTAATTCATTAAAAATATTTTCCTGCTCAATTAACCGGGCCAGTAAATGAGTAAATGGTGCAAAAAGTTTTACATTAACCTCAAATAAAAATTAAACTTTATTTTATTGCACAGAGCATGATAATTAATTAAGGGTACATGATGCTAATTCAATTGAAAATTGGGGCTCAAAGAGCCGTGTAGATCAGATGGAGGATGACAAGATTGACAAATGCATTGACCACCTACACAGCAACTAGCAAATCCTTGGCACACTTTGCTGCAGTCTATCATCCGAGGGCATTCAAAGGGTCCTCTTCCTTCAACTGATCTTCCTATTCCCACTGTCATTATTTAACCATTTTCATTACCAAATCAACAATAATATTTACAATTTTACATATACATGCATATGTGTGTGTGTGTGTGAGAGAGAGAGAGAGAGAACCAAACCAGTTATGCAAATCAAAAGGACGAGCACAAAAGCCAACGCTGAACTCTTTGTCATGGTGTTGATGTTGACTTCACTGGGCTCTAGTTACTGGGTGTGTTGTACTGTGTTATGCAAGGACGGTGGTGTTTATATTCACAAAGAAGAAACTATATTTAATGGGAAAAGGTTGAATTTTTATGAGATAACGCCCAAACTCTTAATCTACTTTATATCTCAACGAATATGCCAGCATTTATTAGGTACCGTTTTTCTTGTGAATTTTCTGCTATCTATATTTAATTTAATTACAAAAAAATTTATGGTTGTTGATTTTTTTAATTTTTTTTACTTGTATCCAAGTTTTCCATATTATTACATTTGAATTCATTAAATAATGTATGAACACAAAATTAATTAATAATGTACAATAATTTCATAACAACGATATATTAAATTAGACTCTTTAATTTAATGCCATCGATATGGAAACAATAAGAGAAAATATCTAAATTTTATATTTCATCCCTTTTTTTTTGTGGTACATTGCCAGGAGGTATCCACATTCAACCTTCTCCAGGCACTATGTCCTCGGGGTACGGCCCGTTTGGGCTAGCCCCTCATTGTGAGGGTGGGTGCACTAAGCTTCGCACCGTAGAAAGGATGAGACTAATTTCCCAACCTAAGATTTTTAGCTTATCCTGCCCCTAAAAATTACTTGAGACAGGGTTTGATCTCTACACCAAATAATCCCTTGAGAGCTCAGCTACCAACTGAGCTAGCTAAGAGATTTTTTTTCATCACATTTTTTATCTTGTTGGGTGGAGGAGTTTTTATTTGACTCTGACCAAATTTATTGTCTTCAATTAATATGTAAAGTCAAATGCATCATTCCATCCTAACTTTTCCCGTTTTGTTTTTCAAATATAATTTAAGTTAACATTTTCTAACCTTTTAAGGTAACGCCAAAAAGTAAATTAAAAAAAGTTTGCACTAGGTAAGAATATTGTAATAATTAATTAGTATTACTGCATGTTTGTGTGACATATAAGTCCTTAGAGTATAAGTTTATACTATATGTTATGACATTTTCAGTTATTTGGTGTGACCATCTTATAGTATAAGCTTATACAGCAGAATCCCTTAATACATCAAAATGATGTATAACTTAATCCGGCCTAAAGGGGAGGGATAAGGTCTGATAAGAGATTGGTGTATTAACATCGTTGACTAGTGTAATTCTAAAAAATTAATTTTTTTTTGGATAAACAAATTAATATATCATTTTAATAATAATATATTAAAATAAAAATTAATTTTTCAATATATTAATTTTTAAAATATTGAATATTTTTATTTTTATAAAAAATAATTTATGTTTTGGACACACTGATCAATACTTTTTTATAAAAATTAATACATATGACATTTTTTGAAGAATTATATAAATTCTTTATTAAATGATATTTTTATTAAAAATGTTTATTTTCATCCTAAATAGTATTATACAGTGTATTACCAAACACTAAATGATATTATCTTATATAATATATTATTTTATATATAATAGCCCAATATAATTAATTAGAAAAATACATGTGATTAGATAATTAAGCATGTATTAGTGAGTAAAAATAAGTAAATTCCCTTATAAAATTAATTGGGGTCACTTTTGAGGTAAAAAGTGTACTCACTGAAAATTAAGGGGTATAAATGGGTGTAGACAAAAGTATCCAAAATATAAAAATGAAAGTAGAAATATTCCTAGAAAAATATTCCAGACTTTTGGATAAAGTTTGGTAATTTATGGAATTGAATAGATAGATGAACTAATACACACTTAACCTGTGTTAAGTGGGAAGCCACTTAAAGGAACCCTTTTCCCTTCCCCAACCCGCGTAGAAAGAAGAAAAAGAAGAGAAGGAAGAAAAAGAAGGGAAAGAAGAGAGAAGAAGGGAGAAGAAGAAGAAGAGAAAAAGGAAAGGGGAAAACCTAAGCGTGATCAAACCTTGATGGTTTTGATTGATTCCAAAGCCTAAACCACTCTAAATCTTCCCCTCTTTCACAATCCTAGCTTGGGTCTTGGTGGGGAGTTGTGTAGGTTGAGATTTTTCTTCCCAAAGTTTGGACCCATTGGAGAAGTTGTGAGATTTAGGAGCTTCTACCTCCATGGAAGCTTGAGGAACCATCACCCCTTGATTGTGCAACACTTGGTGGTAAGATTTCATCCTTTAAACTCTATTTTCATGAAAAATTCATGATTTAGGTTTTGGATGAATAGTGTTTTGGGGCTTATGGTTATGTGAGTAAATGAGCTATGTTCTAGGAAGATTGAGGCCTAGAGTATGTTGAGAAAAATGCTAGGAATGACATTTAATCGGTGAAAATAAGTTTATATAGTCATATGATTTTGTTTGGAAAATTACAAAATTATGCATTTGACTATGGTTTGGCTTGTTGGTGTAATCAATGGTTTGGTTTGGTTGATTGTTGATATTGTCCATGTGATGCTTAGGATTGAGGCATTTGGACCAACAGTGAGTAACCAACCATTGGAGCAAGCTATGGAGCTCGGTTAGCTCCTTGGGATTGATAATTGTGTTGTGAAGTTTGGTGAGGAACAAAGGTTAAGTTGGAAGCATTGAGGTAAGCCTTCGGACCTTGGGTGTAATTCCCTTTATTGTTCCACCAAGCCCTGAACGGGTAATGGTATGTTGTTGTATATAAATGCAATGAAATAGTGTAATGCTTTGTTATACGTATTTGCATGCTTTGGTGTGACATAGGATGGTGTTTCCCTATGTTGGTATGTTGCATGACGATGCGTAAATCATACTTGGTAGTTTAGCTGGCTAGTAGGACTATTTGCATCTGAGTATCCTTAGGACAGCTCGAGAGCTCGAGGGATTTCTCCTGGAGATGTTTTGTACACTTGCATGAATATGTATTTGCTGCATTATTATTGTCATTGCTATTACACTGTTATTGAACTATGGGGTGGAGAGATGCTCCAAGGACCCCTGGTTTACTGGATATATTCGTATATCTCACCCCGTGTGGTTGGGGACCCCCTTTCAGGAAAGGATGCTGCAGGAGCCTCTGATGGCAAGTGGCCATACTTGAAGTAAATGGACATAGGAAGACTTAGGGTCATTTGATTAAGCATGCTATTTTGTAGTTCATATGTACAAGATTGTAAATGAAAGTCATTTGTTATATGCATGCTATGTTTAATTGGTTGGACTTAGCCTATGCTCATGCTTTTGGTATCTCTTTTGTTGATGGGAGCCAAGGAGTGATCATAGTGTTTTGTAGCTAAGTCCCATGATTTGTAATTGAAACTTGTAAACATGCTATGTTGTAGTTATTGGGTATTTGCATATATGATGAAATGATATGTATGCTTCTCTTGTGTATGAGTATCTAGAGAGACTAGAATTCATGTATTGAAAGGATTATATGATGTAAATTAGGTGAAAGAAGACCTTTAGGTTGGAAAACCAATCCAAAACAAAGATACACTGTCTTGTTGTCCAATTTTTGTATCCTATACGATAGATTTGGATCCTTGTGTCTTGATGGAAGTTGTAGATATGTTTCTTAGCTTTCCATAGAGACCAAGATTGTGTAATTTGGATAAGTATAACTCAAGTTATGGTTAAAACACCACAGGTAGGTCAAACTGCCCTGTTTTGGGTGCTTGCTCCAGACTGTCTACGCTCGGAGCGTGGGATCTACGCTTGAAGCGTAGACCCACTGTCCCATTAATCTCCTCTACGCTTGAAGCGTAGAGGATCTGACGTTTCAGCACCTGTCGCTTAGAAACCTCATAACTTGGGCTACGGTGCTCCGATTTGAGCGCGGTTTGAACCCACGCGTAAGTAATGAAAAATCCTATAATATTATGGGCAAATGAGGACCATAATAAGTGAAATGAAAGTATGGTATTAAGCTTTAAGTATGTTATTCCGCAATGTATTATGGTTATGGTCACGCAATTGGGTAATTTTAATTCGGCTTGTTTTAAAATGAAATTTAACCGGATTTTAATTGCACCAATGTGATTGTAACTGCGCTTAATATCATAAGTCAATGTTAACAAACCGGTTCTAGAACGGGGTGTTACATTATACAGTACCGTATCAAACGCTGGATAGTATTAAAATTCAATAAGATCTTATACAATCAGGGCTTATACTATCAGGCCTTATCCTATACTATGCACCAAACATGCCCTTACTATCAATGTTATTACCAATCAATTTCACCGTTAGATTGATTACGTTGATCCAACGGTTATATTTATTTTCATATTTGTATTGTTATGATTCCCCGTATTTAATACTTTATATTTACTTTTATTTTTATATGGTTACGATTTTTCATATTTAATGCTTTCACATTAAATATGAGAAATCATAACCGTACAAAGATGAAAGTAAATATAACTGTTGGCTCAATATAATTGATCTAACGGTGAAATTGGTTGATAATAATATTGGTAATAACACTAATTGATTATTACAATATCCTACACTACTACTAGAACAAAATTGTTAATTAATTGTCTGATACAAGTAAGGATTACTAATATTTTAAACATTTTAAATATAATCATACAAAATATTATAATGCTAGTTTTAATTATATTAGGATCAGAACATAAACATTTTAGTGTCACCGTTGCTTTTTACTCTTCCACTTTAATTTTATATTATCCAAAGAATAAAATAATATACTGATATTTAAGACAATTGTGCTAGATTATGGAGAAAATATCTAGGACTACCAACTTAGTGATTGATTACAAATGGAGGGAAGGTAACAACAAAGTCTTGCATATCCCTTTAAAAAAGGATTGACAAGTGTGGAAAACTTCAACGAGACTTAAGCTGATGTCTTTATTTTTTATTTTTTTATAGTTAGAAATTTAGATTATGGGAAGCACGCACCCCTATGTAAGACCCAAGAAAATCACTAATCTCATCGAGGATTAATAAAAGTGATATTATACACGGATCCTTTGATAACAGTGTCAAATTTAAAATTTGACACCTCATCTGAGAGTCATTAGATAAAAAAAGATCAATGGTGTCATATGTTTACAAATCATAGTAATTAATCTTTTTTCATCTAACGGCTCTCAGATAAAGTGTCAAATTTCAAATTTGACACCAATTTCAAATGATTTTACCAGATAGGGAAATTTGACACTAGAACCCAAATATGGAAGGTTCGACCAGTTGTGTCAACTAATGTCTTTATAATAAACGTGTGAGGAAGTTTCGCATCAATAAAAAAATAAACTAAGTGTGGAACATAAAAATAAAAAGATCCTAAACCTATTGGCTTAGGAGGAATGTAAGGTTTAGGGAAATGAGCTTCCCTTGGCAACTTAATAGTTTTAGATGATCATAATGGTGGAATCTTAAACTCACACTCGAGTAACATTGTCAAAATACATAACTTGTCCTTGAGAATTCATGGATTGTAATTTAGCTTATTGACATACATTTTCCTCACCATGGCTCCCTTTAGTTGCATAACACATACAAAGTAGATGCTCAAGTTGCAAGGTACACCTATGATTGGAGCCTAGAACACAGTCAACACAGAGCTAGTCAATACTTACTAGCATTATTGCTGTACATTAGCCACCGTCTGTGACATAATGTTTTCTGTGAACATGATTTATTTTTCAGATCCCATGCAAAGTCCTAAGCACTTTTATCATTGCCCACCTCATTTTGAGTCCTCATGGTATCAATGTATGATTTCCCTTGTAACTCGCGTGAAAAGTATCCTTTGTAGTAATCTGCAACACCAATTCGTTTAAACAATGCTGGTCTTTCAGGTTTAATAAGGCTTGGCGTTGGACCTATAACTCTGTGCAATCCAGGCCTGTGAAATGTGGCAAGGGAAGTCCTCTCTTTCTCTTGGTTAATTGTCGCTCTATGTTCAACGCTCCGGTAAATCCCGTTAGTCAATATCTGCCAAATCGTTAGAAAGAGTTACCAAAAAATTCCTAAAATCAAAATAGTAGTGTAAAGAACCTTGGGATACACCACCCAAAAAACTAGCTCAAATGGTAGGAGTGCCCAAGACCTTATAAACTCCACATTAGTTGCTCATACAACCAATGTGAGACTATATATCTCAACAATGTGTATTCTTACACGGTTGTTAATTACCTTAATGTCTAAGAATAAAAGGAGTTGCAAATGATTTTCAGCCAATTACCTCCAAAATGTCTCCAACGTTGATGACAAAAGCATTGGAGATTGGTTTAATAGGAATCCACATTCCATCTTTTCTTATTTGGAGACCGTCTATTTCATTGACTTGGAGAAGAATGCTAAGGGCACCAGCATCAGAATGAGGACTGAGTCCAATGACTTGCTCTGGCTGGGGACATGGAGGGTAATAATTGATCCTCATTACTTGGCCTATATCTTCAAATAACTCTAGCAATTCATTGGGTTTTGTCTTAAGAGCTTTTGTGATAAAGCCAATTATTGTGAGGCAAATGTTTTTCACTTCGAAAGAGTACTTCTCTAAATTATCTCTGCAATGAGACAAAGTGTGTTTAACTTAACAACAAAATCAAATCAATAATGATCTAGTCAAGGTGGTAGCAACATAAACACACAAATGACTCAAACACACACGACGAGAATGAAAGAAGGGACACAACCTGAATGGTTGGGGAATACTAGGAAATAGGTGGGGACGCCTTGCGTGTAATGGAAGAGTGGTCATGCTGAACATGTCTGCCCAATCAAGCTTTTGTTCCTCAGATAAAACAAACAACTGTCCAAACCCCTCCATTTGTTCTGGTTTTTGCCATAATTTCTTCTTATCTTCCATTGGAAGATTGAAGAATTCTTCAACACCTAACTTCACATTTTCCACTAACGAAGGATTGACTCCATGATTAATAAGCTGTTATTAATTTGCATGTACATTAGAAGTGTTACAGAGGAAATAATATTGAATTTGTTTCCTTCATAACAAATTTCGACTATTATAAATGCAGCAATTTTTTTTTTTTTTTTGGATAAGCCACAGGTATCCTCTACGAGAAGCAATCCTATTCGAGTCAGAAACATCTACATTATAAATGCAGCAATTTCTTGAATAGCTAGCATATTCATGATGTGTGTAAAAGTAAATTGGTAAAATTTTGAAGATTATGTTACACACAAAAGACTTTTGCCTAAAACTTAAATATATGCAAATATTCAATTTCTTATCAATCAGGAATCATACTCTTTGAGGAGGTAACTTTGTTTCTAAAATTGAGGCTAGAAATGAACAGCCTGTTTCCAACTTGTTATTTCTTTAATGATTCCAAACATTTTAACATTCTTGACACTACATATTTACACTTGGTTTGTTGAAAGATCATTCCGACCCCAATTAATTTGGGATAAAGGTGATGTTGATGTTGATGTTGTTGTTGAAAGATCATTATGCAGATTTTTAAAAGAAAGAATGAGAGCTTGAAAGCTTTGAAGTTGAAGTTTACATCAAAGAGAACAAGTTGAACTATAATGGTGAATGAATTATCAATAGGAGTTGGTGTTATGGAAAGCAAGATATACCAAAATTACATGTATTAGTATTTAAAATGGCACGATCACTAATTTAAAATTGTTATCACCGGTTGTAAGAGTCACCAAACATGCAACATTGCCACCCTTTATATAATATAATTTAATCTTTTCAACTAAATTCCTTAAATTTTACTTTGCTTTTCGTTTTAAAGATGTGAACTCTAGATTGAGATCTAGGAGATCCTTTAAGCAGTGAAAAAAATAATAGATGCATAAAAATCCAAACCTGGAAGAAACCCCATTCTTTGCATCCATGGTCTAGTTTCTCTAGTTCAGTTACATCTTCAGACAACAATTTGTTCAGGTCGATGACTGGAACTTGTGGCAAAGATGTTGTGTAAGATACAACAGGAGGGTCTTGATTTGGACGAACATATTGTTCTGGAACTTTGGTCATGGGTTGCTTTGCCAGCTCCTGGACAGAAGGTACTGGTATAGAGGTTCCAAGGTTGGGAATTTTGGCATCCATTGCTGCAAATGAGACCAATTAGTTTGCTGCTCCTTTTTCTGATCAATACTTTCTGGTTTGATTCGTGATCCACTGAGCTTTCAATTTTTCAATAGATTTAAACAAAATTACATGTATTAAGTATTTTTCTCTCCAATTTCACAAGTAATCAAATGATTTTTAGCAAGTTTTGTTGTGTCTTAAAATTAACTGGCTAACATTTCCCTATACACTATTAGGCTCCTGATATGGGAAGGCCAAGTCTGATGCAGATTATTGTAGTCTTATGATCAATTTATAACTGCTTGTGTTGTGTTTGAACTTTTCTGTCCAACCCATAACATTCAATGAAGGGATTTGATTTTCTCATGTTGTGAAAGAATGGAAGAGAGAATACATTTCTGAGTTTTCTGGAGAGTTCTATTGAAAAGGATAATCTGATTATTACACGAAATGGCTTATTTATTAAAGCCAAAAACCAAACTAAACAGAAATAAAACTAACTAACAAAACGTAACAAGAATCCTAAACAAACTAACAAACTTAACAGCTCAGCAAAAAACTAACTGATAAAGTTACATAGCTAACCATGGTTAGCTAACTAAAGACAAAAATATCCCTATTAAAAATAAATATGTATAATACCCCCCCTCAAATTGGTGGGTGTAGATCAAACAATCCCAATTTGAAGATGAAACTGTGAAATAAGGCAGGATTCAAAGCCTTAGTGAATACATCCGCAAGTTGCTGAGTGGTAGAAACAGGCAATAACCGAAGTAAACCAGTTGTAAGCTTCTCTCTTGTAACATGGCAATCTAATTCAATATGCTTACTTCGTTCATGAAATGAAGGGTTATGAGCTAGATATATTGCAGCTTGATTATCACAGTAAATATTAGCCGGCTGATTGGTAGGAATTTTGAGATCATGTAACAAATATGTCAGCCATTGAACTTCACAGGTCACAGCTGCTAATGCACGGTATTCAGCCTCTGCAGAAGAACGAGAGACAGTGCTTTGCTTCTTTGATTTCCAAGATATAATAGAATCCCCAAAGAAAACACAGAAGCCAGTAGTAGACTTGCGGGTGTCAGGGCAAGTGGCCCAATCAGCATCAGCAAAACCAGATAAAACCAATGAACTTTGAGAAGAAAAGAACAGACTTTGGCTGGAGAGGCCTTAAGATATCGTAACACCCGAATAGCAGCAGTATAGTGATCCTGCATAGGCTTGGCTACAAACTGAGACAGTTGTTGGACAGCAAATGTGATATCTGGTCTGGTGTTTGTGAGATATAACAAACGACCAACCAGTCTCCTATACATAGCAGGATCAGGAAATAATTCACCTTGATCTTGTTTCAATCGTAAGGAGGGCTCCATAGGTGATGAAGCTGCCTTGGCATTGAGGAGGCCACTCTCAGAAAGAAGTTCTAAGACATACTTTCGTTGATTCAAAATAAGACCATCTTTGGATCTAGCAATCTCCATTCCAAGGAAGAAATGTAAAGGACCAAGGTCCTTAATGCGAAATAGACCATCCAAATGTTGTTTGACAGAAGTGATGTGAGCCATATTATTGCCAGCCAATATCATGTCATCCACATAGACTAAAAGACATGTGAAAATATCACCATCTGTTCTTGTAAACAAAGAATGATCTGCATGTGATTGATTAAACCCAAGCTGGTGAAGTTCCTGGGTCAACCGAGCATTCCATTGCCGGCTAGATTGTTTCAAGCCATAAATGGACTTATGCAGCTTGCAAACATGAGAAGAATCAGTAACAGAAATACCTTGAGGAATAGTCATGTAAACTTCCTCTGATAAGTCTCCATGAAGAAAAGCATTATTAATATCAATTTGCTCAAGGAACCAATCCTTAGCAACTGCAACAGAGAGCAATAACCGAACTGTGGTGAGTTTAGCCACTGGAGAAAAAGTTTCAAAGTAATCAACACCTTCCATTTGGTTGTAGCCCTTGGCAACTAAGCGGGCTTTATATCTAGCAACTGTGCCATCAGGGTTATGCTTGACTTTATACACCCATTTGGAACCAATAGGATGCTTCCCTTTAGGGAGAGAGACAATAGACCAAGTCTTGTTACGGTTGAGTGCATCAAGTTCTTCATTCATAGCTAGAGTCCATTCTTTGAACTTAACAGCTTGGCTGTAATTACGGGGCTCAACAAAGGAACTTAAATTGTGACAAAATGATGTGTAAGAAGGAGAACAATGTGTATAGGAAACAGAGGAAAAGGGTGAAAAAGACTTACCTGGAGAAGACTTGTCTGCAGCTAAGCTTGTGGACAAATGACAATGAAAGTCATGTAGGTGATAAGGAGGCATCCTTACTCTTGAGGACCGTTTAGGATTAATAGGCTGATTTTGTATGGAAATAGGTGTATGGTTTCTGGTTTCTGGCAAGTGTTGGGCTGCTGTAGGAACAGATTCAGCCTCGGTATGAGAGAGGAGAATAGGACTAGTAGGTGGTATTGTACAGTGAGTAGGTTGTGGAGACTGTATAGGTGATGGGGAAAGGACAGAAAGTGGTTGTGTAGTTGATGGAGAAAGGACAGAAGGTGGATGACTAGGTGGTGAAAAAACAGGAGGCACATGTATAGGTAAAATAACAGAAGACTCACATGGGTAGGAGTTATCAACTTTATCATTGGGAAAAGGAAAAGTGTCTTCATAGAAAATGACATGTCTTGAAATAAAAATTTCTTTTGTTGACAAGTCAAAAAGGATGTATCCTTTTGTACCATTTTTGTGTCCTAAATACACACTTTTTCGGGCTCTAGAATCAAACTTGGTACGATGAGATTGAATGGTGGAGGCAAAAGAAAGACAACCAAAAGTCTTTAGGTGTGTAAGTGTTGGTGGTTCCTTGAAAAACCATTCATAGGGTGATTTATTCTGTAAGATGGGAGAATGTAACCGGTTTATAACATGAATAGCATGCTACATACAGTAGCACCATAAGTGTTTAGGGAGATTTGCTTGAAAAAGAAAGGCTCTAGCTGTGTTTAAAATATGTTGATGCTTTCTCTCCACAACTCCATTTTGTTGTGGAGACTCAACACAAGAGGTTTGATGCAGAATGCCTTTTTGTGCAAAGAAATCACTCATCAAAAATTCAGGACCATTGTCACTTCTAAAAGTTTTAATTGTCACTCCAAACTGGTTTTCTACATAAAAGACAAAATCACGGATGTGTGCTCTAGTTTCAGATTTTAACTTCATCATGATGCCCCATGTAAATCTGGTATGATCATCTACAATAGTTAACATATATTTATGACCATGAATGGAGGAAACAGAATATGGACCCCATATGTCAATATGGACTAAATCAAAAGCTTTATATGTGACAGTGGAACTCAAAGGAAAGGGTAATCTCTTTTGTTTAGCATAATGACATATATCACAAGGATGATCAATGTTTTTACAAGAAATGAAAGGAAATTGTGTCATCATGGATTTTATTACAGAAGAGGAACAATGTCCTAATCTTAAATGCCACAGATCAACATGACTAGGATGTATAGAAACAGTATGAGCAGAATTATTGGTTTGTAGTGAGGGGTTCTTTGGATTTGGTCCTTGAGTAAAGATGTATAAGCCTCCAACAAGCTTAGCTGAACCAATCATCTCCAGTGAAGGGTGTTGTCGGATAGTGCAGATGAGAGGCTGAAAAATGACACAACAATTAGTGTCTTGTGCTAATTTGGTCACGGATATCAGATTGACATTGAAGGTCTCAACAAAAAGCACATTTGATAAAAAGAGAAGTGGTGAGAGTATAACAGTTCCAGAATAGTGAGAGTAAACTTGGTTACCATTTGGCAATGTGATAGCTATTGGTTCAATCCTCTTGACTGAGGTTAAATTGGCAAAAGTATGAGTAATGTGGTCAGTGGCTCCTGTATCTAGGATCCACTGTACCAAATTGTTACCTGAATTGCTCTCAACCGTATTGGCCTTGCTCTCAACTGTATTGGCCTTGGTCTGTACAAGATGACTAACATGAGAGGGAAGATCCACCTTTGGTTGTTGCACTGACTGGAATTGCATGGAATGCTGTATCATATCCATAATAGCAGTATACTGATCCTTGGTAAAATTTTCTTTGTTGTCTTGCAGTAAGGTGAGATTACTATGATCATCATATGATCCTTCATTATGTGCAGTGCTGACAGAATTTGTTCGAGGTCCAACTTTGGTTTTGTATCCTGGTGGATATCCATGCTTTTCAAAGCATGTATCCACTGTATGATTTGTTCGTCCACAATGAGTACACAGCCTAGGAGTAAAAGATCTGCCACGTCCTCCATTGTAGCTGCGACCCCTTCCTCTATAGCTAAAACGGCCACGACCTGACTGAGGATCTGTGGAATTATAGAATGCTTTAGATGGACCATCAGCAGCAACAGATACTGGATTGTCCAAGCTCATCTGCCTTTCTTGTTGAGTGACCAAGGAAAACACACGATTAATTGAAGGCAAGGGATCCATTAGCATGATTTGGGATCTTACATGAGAATATTGCTCATTAAGTCCCTTCAAAAATCTGATAGAATAGTCTCTGTCTCTGAGACTTCGCACTTGAGAAGAAATCAAACAACAAGGCCTAACACATTTACAAGTAGGTGTTGGCTGTAAAGACTCTAACTCTTCCCATAGGATCTTGAGTTGAGTATAAAAATCAGAAATAGATTGTTCTCCCTGATGTAAACGAGAAATTTCATCATGTAAATCAGATATTCTAAAAATATCTGATTGAGAGAACCTTTCTTTAAGATCTTTCCACACATCTACAGCAAGATCCATCCATAGGATCGATTGTGAAATAGAATCAATAATGGATCGGTGCAACCATGATAAAACCATGGTATTACACCTCTCCCAAGCAGCATACCTTCGATCTGTCGGTTCTGGAACAGAAATCGAACCATTAACAAACTGGAACTTGTTCTTCGAGATCAAGGCCATGGTCATCCCTCTGGCCCAGCCATGATAGTTCTTGCCGTTCATAGGTGAAGAAACCAGTATGAGAGAGGGGTTTTCACTCGGATGAAGATAGTAAAAACTTCCTGGATCTGAAAGATTTTCAATCACCTGTGCTGTTCGAGTATTTCCTTCATCTACGTGAGTATTATCATCTTGAGAAGAACTCTGATTCGCCATAGGTATGAACCCTAAGCTAACCAAGAGCTGAAGAAAAGTTCAAGAAGAAAGGGAAAGATAGCGAAAATCAGAGCTCTTCTTCGTGCTCTGATACCATGAAAGAATGGAAGAGAGAATACATTTCTGAGTTTTCTGGAGAGTTCTATTGAAAAGGATAATCTGATTATTACACGAAATGGCTTATTTATTAAAGCCAAAAACCAAACTAAACAGAAATAAAACTAACTAACAAAACGTAACAAGAATCCTAAACAAACTAACAAACTTAACAGCTCAGCAAAAAACTAACTGATAAAGTTACATAGCTAACCATGGTTAGCTAACTAAAGACAAAAATATTCCTATTAAAAATAAATATGTATAATATGTTGCATGAGAATTCGATTCTCATGTTGTGATCAATTAGTGGTGGACTCCACATTTATTAAAAAAAAAAAATTGCACGCAAATCGAATGGTCACTAACATGAAAATTGAATTCTCATGCAACATGAGAAAATGTTTTCCTTCAATGAAAAGGTTTGCAATTAGAAATGCAGATATGTGGATGGAGGTCCAAATGCATCATTTCACGTTGTTTCATACTTCATATAATTCCCCATGAATATAATAGTCAAGTGTTGGATATATTAATAATATAATCCAATAATATGTTTACATATAAGCCCAATAGGTGAAAGCATGGTTATTTGGATACATATGGGTTGGAGCCCAATAGCTTGCATTATATTTAGGGTTTCCTAAGCTGGAGGTAATTGAGCATTCCAAACTTGATGTCTCTTGGTGTAATACGTCAAGCACCTCTAAACCCTTCTCTCTCAACCTCATAATCTACAGCAATCTTGAAGTATTAGCTTCGAGTGTCAGATTTGAGCGAGTAAGATATCTATTTGAAGATCTTATCGAGTGGAACTCATATTTTAAATCACTTTCGCGATTCGACGGAAGGATTTACCGGGATCTAAGTTTGAAGAAACTGGAGCCGCAACTTTTCGGTCCAGAACCCGAAAATTTCGGCCATTTTCAGAAAGTGAAACCTATTGGGCTTTGTTCTACTCGTCTAGACGATCATTTTGAGTGGTCACTCGCCTTAAACGGAGATGGGAAGAAGGAGATATGGCTGTTTGAAGTCTTAGGTACACTTTTATGCGAAAAAAGAATATTACTACGAAAAGGAATATTCTGAGGGAATATTCTGTTAGTTGGGGAATATTCTGGAGGGGATAATTAAAAAAAAATCAGAAAATGTTCCGGTGAGTTTCTGGCAACAGGGGTAGTCCATCTTAAAGTTTTTGGCCGCTCCGGATCTGTTTTTGGGGTTTGTTTTGACAAATTCCAAGTCTACAGAGCAGTTTGATGAAAGTTGGAGCATTTGCTTTAATTTGCGAAGTCTGAGAGAACTACAAGGTGCACTCTTTCTAACTCTTAGCTCTGATTAAAATGCTTAAATATAGTTCCTATGTTATTATGAAATGAAATCATTTGATGTTATTGAATTTTATGGTTGGAAGTTACATGTTCAATTTGGCTTGGAAGAACATGAAATATTCCATAATGTATTAAATGATTTTGCATTCATCATTGAAAATTGTGGATTAATATAAATGGAACAAAGATGGATATTTTTGTAGGAATTACTTGTTAAATTCTCTAAATATTCATCTAGCTATGACTTATAGTGAATATAAGACGATGAGAAAAGATGTGAAATCACTTGAATGTTTAGTTCCAAAACAAGAGGGGTTCTCCAAAGCTCTCATAGCAGAGAAGTTCTTTGGATTCAAATTTAATACGAATTCTGTTAATTAAACTTGAGAACATAAGGAACAAGCTAAAAGATGATAAATCTGATATGTTTGATAATCTTTTTGTCGATCTTGCATTGAGTAAACTACCTGCTGAATGGAGTTCTTTCAAGACTGAAAGAACAAAGTGAACTAGATAAATTAAAGAGGTTTATTTATATTTAGGATCAAAACTATTCGAGGAAGAGTTTGGAACAAATAGGACAATAAAAGTTAATTGCCTATTTAGTTTCACATTCCAATAAACCTCAGAAGAAGTCCAAGTCACCAAAAGGTGAATCCTCTTCATAGTTAGAGGCCAAAAAGACTATCTTCAAAAGAAGAAGAAGGACAAGTGCCATAACTGTGGAAAGTGGGATCCCTGGGCAACAGAGTGTAAGCTACCAAATAAGTTAAAAAAAAAATAACACACCACAAAATGAGGTTAATATGTTAACTAATGAACCTGAGCCTCAAGCTTTCATTG
Source organism: Gastrolobium villosum (assembly GCA_032173675.1). Lineage (NCBI taxonomy): Eukaryota > Viridiplantae > Streptophyta > Magnoliopsida > Fabales > Fabaceae > Gastrolobium > Gastrolobium villosum. The sequence continues at coordinate 123,481 of JAVKPL010001627.1, forward strand.
GAATAATGAAGAATGGAAAGGCCAGTGTCTCTTATGAGTGGTGGTTGGAGAGCGGTGCTACCTGTCATTCTACAAATTATAGGAATTTACTCACTAAGGTCATAGAAGTGAAAGACATGGTGGAAAATTGCAAAGGTAATGAGACAGATGTGACTCATGTTGGAACTGCAAATTTGGTGCTTTCTTCAAGTAAATTACTAACTCTAAAATAAGTCAGAGTAGTACCTTTACTTAAAAGGAAATTGATATCTTTGCTTGATAAAGATGATATGTATTTCTCAACTATAAATTTGGTGTTTTCTTCTAGTAAACTACTAACTCTAATACAAGTTAGAGTAGTACTTTTACTTAAAAGGAAATTGGTATCTTTGCTTGATAAAACTTGTATGCCTTTCTCAATTATGAATGGTAGAGTAACTTTATTTGTTAACTCTTATTATTTTAGTTCAACTTTGATTGATCCAAAGTTGTTACATAACAGACTTGGACATGTGAACTACAAGAAAGTGCAACATCTAGCTAAAACTCTTGATACTCTTCTATTCGATTTGACAAATGTGAAGTATGTGCACAAACTAAGATCACTAGAAAACCTTTTAAGTCGATTTCTAAAAGCACACAACTTTTTGGTCTGATACATTCTGACCTTTGTGACTTTAGAAACTATATTACAAAAGGTGGTCAGAAGTACTTAATAACATTCATAGACAATTTTTTTCTAGATATTGTCATGTCTATTTGTTCAAATCAAAAGAGGAGGAGAGTACACAATGACAGGGTTCAAGGTATTTTGCGCTTCGGGGGACATATGTAAGAACCTGCACCGCTAATTAAGATAATTAATGAATTTAATTGTCATAATTAGGAAATAATTCCATAATTGACCCTAATAATTATCATGAGGCTTTAATAATTATAATTAGTGGGTAAGAATGATGAAAGTCGCTTTTCGGAAGAAAAGTGCAAATATCGGTTCTGCTAGTCGGTATAAATGCGTACCGAAAAAGTATCCCGGAAAATTATAATGAGTGCATGATAATTACTAGAATAATATGTAGGACTTGTAAAACGAGTTTCAAGTCAAAATAATGAGATCTGATGCCAGAACTGATACTGGCTATGGAAAAGCGCGTACCGGAAAGGTGCTCAGAAAAATAATATAAAAATATGATAATTCTTGTAAAATTAGTAGGTTAAGATTCCAAAGTTTGGGATTAAAATTCTAAGCGTACCAATTAAAGCTAATACTGTGTGTTTTAAGCTTAAGTGGCTATATATATGCCTATTATGGATACAAAACCCTAGGCATCAGAATTTTCTACGTGAGATTGAGGGAGGTTGATCAGTTTGGCTGCTCTTTTGGGTTTTTCTTCTCCACTCTTGAGAAAGTTGGCACCTTTTGCCTTGATCCTTCTCTTTTCTTCTTATAAACACTTTGGAGCATCATCGTGAGTGGTGTGAGTATCTCATTTCTGAGCTTGAGGGGCTGTGGGGCTGACTTGGTGGTGCTTGGGTTGAGTGCAGCCTTGTAGTGGCATTTTGAGCTTCAAGGAGCTCCCTTTGAGAAGAAAGAACCTAGCTTGTGTTGTCTTTTTCGTGTGCCTTGAAGGTCAGACCTTGAGAGGCAGTGTGGTGAGCTCCAGGAGCCTTTCTTGCCCTGTTTTGAACTTTGGTAAGTGTCACCCACCTTGGTCTTGTGTTTTGATGAGTAAAACAGGTGTCTTTGCATGTAATTGGGTTAAGTAAGTAACCAACTGGAATGATAACCTAAGTGGGTATAAAAATGCATGATTTAACGTGTTGTAGTGTTAAAAATGGAACCTTGAAAGGATATCTTCACGAAATGCTGAAACTGCATTCTGTCGTGAAATATCCGGATATTTGTCGAACAGATATCCAGATATCCGGATATCAGATATCCGGATGTGGTATCCGAACATTTGATATCCGGATATTGGATATTCGGATATGGGGATCTGGATATCCGGGTATTGTATATCTGGATATGGTCAGTGAGATATCCGGATATTGCATATCCGGATATGTCCCCGAGGAATATCCGGATAATCTGGGATTTCGAAGAACAGTAGCTTTACTGTGTAGAAAGTAGGCTATTGGGGGTTCGTGGACCCTAGATTAAGGAAGTTGGACTTCTGTATTTAATGAACTAAGTCAGAATCAAGTGATTAAGGGCTTATGGCTTTGTATGGAGCCTTAAGACATAAAACGTAAAAGAAAGGCGTTGTCTTTAAGTTGTATGCTTGAAGTGCATAATTTTTGATATAGTATTGGTTCATAACAGATTGTGATTCTGCTGTGTTTGGACTTTGAGCTGTGGACTCTTGGCTTTGGGTGATAGCTTGCAAGGTAAGCTTTCGTGTTCTCGGTTTAGCCATGTTGTGGTTCCACCATGTCCCATGAGGGTATAGTTTTATGAATGTTGTGTTACATGCTTTTGGATATATGAAATGTTGATTGAACTTTACATGTAATGGCTTTTAATATGCATGTGTTGTTTCATCTTGACGATAAGCCTGAGTATGTGGCATCATACGATACGGTGATCCGGGGTGGATGCAAGTGGTGTCTTGCACTATATGTAGGAGATAGACGTATTCCTGCATTTCTCTGGCCAGTAAAATAGTATTGACACACATGACATGATTAACTGCTGCATTGCATTGTTTTAGAACTGATGATTATGAACTGCTTTTAAACTTATATTGCACATGTAAGTGAGCTTGGGGTGGAAGATGCTTGAGGACCCCTTGTCTTACTGATATTTCTTGTTTAGAAATCTCACCCCACGTTTGGGGAATGCTTATTTCAGGTTCAGGTAGTATGGGGGCTGATGTCTCTGGTGGCAAGAGGCCAGAGCATGATTGATGATAATTGTTATGACTGCCTTGATGATAGCATGACTAGATTTGATGTTGTTTATGTTTTCCGCATCTTTATTATTGCGTTGTTAATGTTGAGACTGATGTGGGGCTTTGTTGCCTTATTTGTGTGAGCATGGGGATTGTCCATGTCACTTTATGTTAGTACTTTGAGCTGAGTTGTATAAACTGATAGTTGGTCTGGTCTACGTGTTGTAGTTCCGTGACTAGAGACTTATGCTTTTGATATTTTTTTAATGAGGTATTTCAGTTAGTTGTTTTATTGTAATTACATACAGACAATGTTTTTATAATCGATTAATAAGCAAGTTAGTAATGATAATGACATCATAATTGAAAAAAAAAATATTCCGTATTTTTAATTAAACGCAGCTTAATACGATAATATGATAACATTACCGGATATATACGAGGTGTTACAACATAATACTTGAAACCACTGCTCCTTACTCACCCCAATCAAATGGTGTTGTTGAGCGCAAGAATAGGATATTAACTGAAATGTTAAACTCTATGTTACTTACAGCTGGCATGCCTTCCTCCTATTGGGGGGAAGCAGTTCTAACTGCCAATCACATCCTGAACAGGTTGATGCTCTCTAAGTTGTCTATGACTCCTTATGAGATATGGTATAAGCGATCTTGTAGATATGATAATCTTAAGACTTGGGGATGTATTGCTTATGTAAGAATACAAGATCCTAAGAGACCTAAGGTGGGACCTAGAACCATTACTTGCGTATATCTAGAAAGTGCAGAAGACAATGTTGCAAATAGATTTTTGGATATATCTACAACTGCTGTGATAGAATCCAGAGATGCATAATTCTTTGAGAATAAGTTTATCAAAGATCATGGCTTGATTGTTTCTAGATCTACAGATATGATTTTAGAATCTCCTATAGAATCTGAAGCAAGCCCTTCTAACACTTACCCCACACAACTGGTTGTTGAATCAGTTCCGGTTAGAGTATCTACGAGAGATAGTTCCCAAAGAATTTGGCGAGGACTTTGTCACTTACCATATAGAGGATGATCCATTCTCCTATAAGGAAGCAATGAGATCTAGGGAATCTCTACTGTGGGCGAAAGCCATAGATGATGAAATGAGCTTTCTGCTACATAATCATACTTGACAGCTAGTCAATTTGCCGAAAGGGGCTAAGGCTATAGGTTGTAAGTTGGTAGTGAAGAAGAAACTGAATAGTGATGAATCGATAGTCAGATACAAAGCACATTTAGTATCTAAAGGTTATAGATAACAAAGTGAAGTAGACTATTTTGGTGTCGACTCACTTGTGTGTTATCTATCAACTATAAGAATTCTTCTTACTTTGACATGTATTGAACACTATGTAGTGCATGAAATGGATGCAAAGACAACTAGTGGATGGCATGTTAATTCTTGGTTTTGATCATTCTGTAGTGAGTAACATGAAAGCTAATTTATCTAAAGAATTTGACATGAAATCTTGGTATTGCTAATACCATTCTTGGTATGAAAGTAAGCTTTGATAGGCAAGTTATCTCCCTTAGCCAGACTCATTATATTGAGCAGCTACTTTCTACTTGGGGATACAGTGAGTGCAAACTGAGTGAGACACCATGTGATTATAATAAAAGACCGAGTCCTCATAAAGGGACCAATGTGGATCAGCTAAAGTATTCAAAACTGATTGGTAGTCTCATATATGTTGCAAGTTGCACTAGACCTGACATAGCCTTTACAGTTGGCATGCTGAGTCATTTCACTAGTAATCCTAGTAAAGAGCATGAAGATGCCCTCGATAGGCTGATGTTATATCTTAAAGGTACTAAAGATTATGCTCTACACTACTCTGGTTATCCTTCAATTATGGATTAATATTCTGATACATCACGGTGTTCAGAAATCAGAAATAGTAAGTTCACCAGTGGATATGTGAATACTTTGGGTGGAGCTACTATTGTTTGGAAATCCAAAAGATAGACTTGTATTGTATTGTCTTCTATGGAATTAGAACTTTTTGCTTTAGCCTTAGCCGGCGAAGAGGCAAAGTGGATAAAGAATCTGATTATGGATATTCCTTTGACTCGGCTAAAGATTAATTCTTTAAGCCTATTTTGTGATAATCAAGCAGTTGTCCAAGTTGTTAAAAATGCTCTCTTTAATTCAAAGAGAAGGCATATAAGATTGAGACATGTGTTGTTGAATTATCTGAGAAAACAAGGAGTTATCACCTTGATCGATGTGAGATCGAAGGATAACTTGGCTAATGCTCTCACAAAAGATATGCCTAAAGATCGATTGTTCAAAATAGTGGGAAATGAGGTTAAAGATTATATAGACAGGTCTTAATTACCATTTACTTACCTTTTAATTGTATGTTTTGAATTATCGAATCTTTCTTTTGTTGGCCAAAATGATAAGCACTGTTTATATGTTTCATCGATGTCCATAGTTGCTGATTAATTTGAAATGGGTAAGTTGTCTCATTCCAAACTTGATGAAGATAACTTGAACCTGATTCAAAGGTTCTACCTGGGAAACTTGTGTCATTCCAAACTTGATGATACAATCCAACCTGGTTGGACCATCCTTTTGGTTAAATGATCTCATTCCAAACTTGATGCTAGATTATTTGACTTTGAGGAATCAGTAATTGTGACATTCCAAATTGAAACATTGAAATAGTTGTTTGCATAAGAAGCCTATGGGTCATGTTCTTAATTGGAACTTGACATCACATGACTAGGTTATTGTAAGTAACTTGAGTACTGGTTCTGTTCATTGAAAATACACAGTAGTTATTCTCTTACAAATAAACTTAAGTTGATGGCTCTTTGCAAAACAAACTGTTTAGGCCTTGTTCATAATTTATGAAACTGGCTTGATGTTTATGAAAATAATATTGCGATGCTTTATGACATTAATATATGTTCTTCTTTGCCTGATGATATGATGTTAAGTCCTTTTTAGTAGAACTAGACATCTTTGGTAGATTATTCAACTGATTGAGTTCATAATAATATGAAATTCATACTTGATATTCTACAGAGGATGACAAAGATGGAGGAGAGCTTAATGAGAGGGATCTTGACTAAGATCACCTCCTTGATGAATGAATATATATTTAGAGTATGTGGGGACTTGACAATTCACCCACTATTGCCCATTTTGATGGAGTCCATTTATTTGAGACTTACATTTTACTATCTTTATTTTATGAACATTGTTGATTGTGAACTGATTTTGAGACTTATTTTGGCTGGTGGGATTTGGATGAGTTTAGATTGAATCTAAAACTCTAAATATTTATTTTAGTATGTTGGTCTCAGGACAGATTCATGATAATGATGATTTATTTATTTAGATGGAAAATGACGATTGAGTTTAATATTTTACCGTTAAAACTTTTTAATTGATCGGAGTTAATTGTCTTGGAGTGGATATGAATGATTCATATTTGTTTGAACATTATATTGATCACTCTATTGGATTGTGCTATATGTGAATATAGGAGGAGATTGTTAGATATACTAATAATATAATCCAATAATATGTTTACATATAAGCCCAATAAGTGAAAGCATGGTTATTTGGGTCCATGGGCTGAAGCCAAATAACTTGCATTATATCTAGGGAGGGTTTCCTAAAATAGGTAACACTGTTGAACATTCCAAACTTATGTCTCTTGTAATACTTCAAACACCTCTAAAACTTTCTCTCTCAACCTCGTAACCTCCAACATCAAGTTCATTTTTACCAGCAGAAATATTGATTTTAACATCTCTAACTGCGATATCATAAAGAAAAATACAACTCAAGAATGAAAAGAATCATAAATGATTCATTGGTAAATGGCCGTATTTACTTAGCAAGTGTTATAAAGCTCAGGAAGACACACATGCTAAGTAATTCATCTATATATTTAACCCTAACAATAGAATCCAAACTAGCGAATTAGCAAAGAAATTCTACTAGTGGATGATACATGAGCAGAACAAAATGTATAATAATAATAATTATTATAAAAAAGCATATTAAGTATATTACCAGGTTGAAGAGTGCGTGAAGTGACTATGCTGGAAGATGGAAAGTAACAAAAGGGGGATGAAGAAGTTTTCGGGTCAAAGAAGATAAAGGAAAGAACACAGGTGTTAGATAAAATGATTAACACAGTTTATTTTTAGTGCTTTATATCTCTCCTACTGTTGCTTCGCAGGAATAGTAAATTTCTCCACCAACAACTAAACACATTTTTTTAATAAAATAAAGGAAAATTGAAAAACTTAAAATAAAGTAATAAAATAACGTGTTTAGTTGTCATTTTTATCTCTTAAGCACATACAACGTTTTTCTAGTGTGTTGAGATGGTTCCATCTTTGAAGGTGTTTAGAAGGACCTTGCAATTGTTTAGTTTGTGTCTGCAGTGTGTATGAATCTTACTATTTCTGCCCTTTCTTCTTTGTTCTGTTTCCAATTTTACCCAACTTGGTTCATCTTCTTGTGACGAGGGAAATGAAATATTAAAGTATATATTGTTAGTAAGAAATCTCCAATGCATTTATTTTACATTCTTTATGCAAGTGGCTTTGGGCAATACTGCTACTGCAAATCTGATTTTTCCAACTGATCAACCATGTTCAAATTCCGTTTAAAATAAATAAATTGCAAGATTGTTAATTAAGATAATAAATTTGAAGTTACATGATAGACTAACTTGCAATTTTTTGTCCATTAGAATTTATGTTAGAAAATTTAATGGGACCTCTTTTGTTTCTCGTATCCTACTCTATCCTTTTTGATTTTTACGGTAAGTCTCAACTTTGAGACATTCAAGTGTTCCCCGAAGACATTCCTGTGTTGGTAAGGAATAAATCATGAGTCCAAGATTGAGTCCAAAACACCTGACGCATATATCATCAAACTAATACAGGAATTCACATTTCAAGTCCCATGATATAAATTTGCAAATCGACATTAGCATCCAAGCTAGCACATGATCAGCTTAAAGCATTGAACAGTTATTTAATACCTAACGGATTGCATTATTATACATTAGCTACCGTATAATTGTTTACAGAGTACATGTTTTATTATTCAATCCCAAGCAAAGTCCTATACGTACTTCTTTCATTTACCAATCTCATTTTGGATCCTAATGACATCAAGCAGTGATTTCCCTTGTAACTCACGTGAAAAGAATGCTTTATAGTAATCTGCTACACCAATGCTTTTGAACAATGCAGGTCTTTCAGGAGTGACAAGGCTTGGTGTTGGACCAATAACTTTACTCATTTGAGGCCTATGAAATGTGGCAATGGAAATCCTCTCTTTCTTTGAGTTAATTGTTGCTCGATGTTCAATGCTCCGGTAAATCCCATTGGTCAGTATCTGCCAAATCATTTAAGGTAACAAAAATTGTTTAAAAATCAAAATACTTAGTGTTATGGATATAAATATCATATCCTAAGTACCTATCTAAGATTCCACTAAAAGATAGATACTCAATCATCCTAACAATATCAAACAAACACAGTTAGTCAAGATAAGACCCCTATCTCAACAAATAGGAAGATAAATCCTACTGCGCACCTGGGAGTCCTACACAAACCTAGAGGTAACCCTTATAAATAAGAGGCTAAAGACCACATGTACACACTCTTAACCTATTTACTATTACTGCCAACACTGTGCACACACCCACGTCTTGGCTATAAACCTATTGCTTGTGCGCAGTGATTGGAAACATCGGTTATAAGCCAAGTATATACCTGATTATACGGTATCTCTAAGCGCATACCATACGGTATAGCAATACGATCTTTCCAGGACTTAACATTGGCGCCGTCTGTGGGAAATGGTAAAATTCGATTCCCATTCCACGATGACGAACACCCGTTCTTGGTATGGCCTATGACTTAGGCTCAAGTATTTTAGTGATTGAGTCAGTGTGCATTCTAATTTTTATTCTTACTCATAAAAAACACTTGAATGTAAAATGATAAAAGGATTTGTGAATGATTTTCTGCCATTTACCTCTGAAATGTCTCCAACATTGATGACAAAAGCATTAGGGAGGGGTTTAACAGGAATCCACTTTCCATCTTTTCTTATTTCGAGGCCTTCTACTTCATTGGCTTGGAGAAGGATAGTAAGGGCACCAGCATCAGAATGAGGATTCAGTCCAATGACATTTTCTGGTTGGGGGCATGGAGGGTAGTAATTCCACCTCATTCCTTGACTTAAATCATCAAATAACTCTAGCACTTCCTTTGGTTCGATCTTAAGAGCTATTGCCATATGCTCAATGATTGTAAGGCAGAGTTTTTTCACTTGTAAACTATAGTCCTCTAAGGTATCTCTGCAATGAAACAATGCTTTTTAATTAGATATATACATAATCACTCAATTGTTGTAGTTATGGCCTGCAAACAAACATTGAGTGAGAAACAACCTCAATGGTTGGGGAAAACAAGGAAATAAGCGAGGATCCCTTGCGGATAATGGAAGAGTGGTCATGTAGAATATATCTGCCCATTCTAGCTTTTGATCCTCAGATACAACAAACAACTGACCAAACCCCTCTACATTTTCTGGGGTTTGCCAAAATTTCTTCTTCTCTTCCGTTGGAAGACTTAAGAACTCTTGGATGCGTAACTTTATGTTTTCCACCAATGAAGGGTTGAATCCATGATTAATCAGCTGTAATTAATTTCCCCATTAGAAAACTCATAAAACTAACAAGAATAAATTTATGTCCTTCTTAAACTGTTTCTACTATTATATAAGATGTCTTCAGTGGCATATTCATGAAACATGATGTGTGTAAAATTAACCAAAATCTTGGTAAAATGAGTATTAATTGCATATGAAAGTACAGATTTTCCTTTACGCATGTTATTTTTTACCCTTGGTGTTATTAATTAGGAACAATACTACAAGCACAAAGAACTTTATCTACTGTTTTCATTTTCTAAAATTTGAAGCTATAATGAACTATATGAAAGCATTTAACTAATTTACCTCGTTTAGCTATTAGTCAAAATAATGAGATGGCATGATTTAAAATCTTGAACGATTGCAGTGATTATGATAATCATGTAACCATAATTGAGATTGCCACATATAATTTGATTGAAATTTACATTGGCTTTCATTTTAAAGATGTCAACTCTATGTAACAAAAAAAAAAAAAAAGAAGGAAAAAAAAGATGTGAACTCTTGGATAGTGAAAAATATAATAAAGGAGGAGTAATAAATCAAACCTGGAAGAAACCCCATTCCTTACATGCATGGTCAAGCTTCTCTAGCGCAGTTGCATCTTTAGACAACAATTTAGTGAGGTCTATGACTGGTACTAGTGGTAAAGAGGTTGTGTTAGATACAACAGGAGGTTCTTGATTTGGACGAACATATTGCTCTGGAACTTTGGTGATGGGTTGCTTTACAAGTTCCTGGACAGAAGGCACCAATAGAGAGGTTCCAACATTGGACATTTCTTTAACCGATGGGACCCAACCTTTGGCCTACAAAGCTAAAGGACAATGAAGACGATCATTTGATGTTCAAAAAAATTATAAACACATATTTGCCGTGTGTGTGGGAAAACATTCTCTCATGTTGCATATTCTCATGTTGTGACCTTTCGATTTGATTTGCGTGCAAAATTTTTCTTTTTTCTTTTTTAATAAATGTGAAACCCACCACTAGTTGAGTCATAACATGAAAATTAAATTCTCATATAACATGAGAAAATCAAATCTCATATATATATATATATATATTTCATAGAATGTCTCTCAAAATTTTAAGATCCCAACAAATCTCGTATAGCTGCAGAACCAAAGACCACATAAAGTGATAGAAATAAAAGAATGGCAAATAATTCAAATTCATATATATCACGATGAATGGTACTAGTTACTTATAATTTGTTAGAAAGTTAAAATAGATTTCACTGAAACACACTTGCCGAGTAATTCTTGTACATGCATAACACTAAATCTCTAGAATAGAATGGAAACAACTAAGGCATGTAAGCTCTTGTATAATCATCAACAGCAGAAAAGCACAGTTCTTACCTTCTATGCTAAAGCTTAAGATAGCACTCTGTAAGAGGGAGTGAAACGCTTGAATGAATGATGAGTGTTTAACTATGAATTGACAATGCTACAAAAGGGAAAGGGACTATAAATAAAAGGAGGTTGTTGGTCAAAGAAGAAGAAGGAAAGGAAAAGTTTCCACAAAGTCTGCGTTCGGTACAAATTTGCGCACCTGCGCTCCACTTACCCATTAAAATAATTACCCAGTTGTTACTTTAAAACTTTTATTAAGAGAGAATGATTGGGACTATCCAGTTACGCTTTAATTAATAGTTAGATTATTTATAATTTGGGTAAAGTATATATCATTTTAAATGATGTAAAATTGTGTCATTTTAAAATAGATAAAGAGATAGATAAAGAAGGAGTGAGAGTTGATAAAAAGAATAAAGGTGTGGGTCTCACCTCTTTGTGAAAGTGAAAGGATATAAGTTATGTCATTTAAAAAGGATAAATATTTTTCCCTTATAATTTTATTAAATTTTAAAATTGTTTTATAATTTAAACTTTTTTAATTGTATTCTATATACATTTATGAAAAAACTATTCCTGTCCTTATAAAAAGGGAATTATTTTTGTTATGTTACATAACATAAAAGCAAACTTCCTATTCTCACAGAAGGATGAGAGAGGAGAGAGAATAGGAAAAGAGAAAAAAATTTAAAATTGGTCCGATATAAAATTTGTATGTGTAGGAAGATGATTTTATATTATGTAACATAATAAAAACAATCCCGTTATAAAAATCATGTAACATGAAAATTCTGGGGGAAGGATGCTATTCTATGACATATAGGTAGGGTAGCCAATGCCCGCAAGTATGGATATGAATTCTAGAATATTTTTTTTTTAAGTATAGTAGTAAAGAATGATGTTGGTTGTTTATTAAAAAAAAAAAGTATGATGTTGGTTAAATTAGGCTTTGCTTGGATATATAATGAATGATGGAAGGGAAATGAATGAAATACGGTGGAATGAAATAGAATAATATATATTTTATTGGAGATTTTATGATATCATACAACAAATCAGCTTGATAAAAAAAGTGTGTCGGAATAATTTTTGATATCAAGTTTTTTTTTCTAATTTATATTTTTTGTTTTTTAATGTATTTAAATTTTTATTTAAAAAAAATTCAAGGCACTGCTCGGAATGTGGATATAAATAATATTTCCGGAATCCATCACTCTATGCAACATATAATACCGGAAACCTTTTTTTTTTTTTGGAGACTAATACCGTATACTTTACAACTCTATTGAAGTAGGTGCATGTAATTATCAGCTTTGAAGTTTCCACATTAATTGATGGAAAAAATATTTATCTTTTTAAATAATATAATTTATATCCTTTTATTTTCACAAAAGGTGAGACTCACATCTTTATTTTTTTGTCAACTCTCTCTCCTCTTTTATCTATCTCTTTCTCTCTCTTAAAATGATACAATTTAACATCCTTTAACATGATACACACTTTACCCTTAATTGATATATAGCAAAAACTAGATTTACGGCACTAGATTGACGAAGCAATTTTTCTTGATCGTTGCTTTTATTTATTTTATGTCTTCTACTGGTGTTGTGTGATGCCGTGATTCTGCCCCTATTGACTTTCAGCATTGTATAAATTCAGAACTATTCTTCTGAACATCGTTTCTTTACTTCTTTTGTTAATAAAAAAGTAACATCTTATGCTTTTTAAGGTTGCCGCTACCAATAAAAAAATTCGCTCATATCAAAGTAATTCCAGGTTAGTTTCAAAGAGTTAACTTGTGAGTTGAAATGTAAATCGATCTATTATAATATAATAAAGGAAAAAGTGTGCATCATTTTAAAAGAGGTAAAATTATGTTATTTTGAGTGAGAGAAAAAAATAGATAAAAGAAAAAAGAGAATGGACAAAAAATATAAAATTATGGGTCTCACCTCTTTGTGAGAGTAAAATGACATAAATTATATCAATTAAAAGGATAAAAAAAAATCCTATAATAAAATAGAGTTTTCATTCCTAGTGTGAGTTAATATCTTATTTTTCCTTTTTATATACATATGACTTCATCTTTATCTAGGTTTTTTTATTGTTTTTGAAAAATTCAAATTATTATTAATTACTTCAAATTTTTTATATTAAATATCTTCCCTGTTATTGACCGACAACTCGATTCACAGCTCAACAAAGATCCACCTAATAAGGGAGTTGATTTTGTGTGCTCCCGACCGAAGAAAAATTTGGTGGGGCATATATGAGAAAAAGAGAGTAAAAGTTAATAAGAGATGGAAAAAAAATAGGGATTTACACATGACATAAAAAAAATTTCTACACACACATAATTTTTTGTGGGGCCTGCATTTAAAAAAAATTAATGCTCGCAAAATGAATCTCTATAACATTATACAATCACTTTTCCTATAACATAATTCTCATAAAACCCAAAAAAATAATAGAAAAAAATTCTAAATCATATTACAAAATTTGTCTATAAGAATTGCATTAGCTTAGTAACCCATTTTTTTTTTTTTTTATGAATTTGCACTCAATTTGAATAGTGAGCAAAGATCTACACCCCGATTCTAGCGTTATCACCTCACATGAATTAACTCTTCTATTATATCTGTACCAAAAAAAAAAAAAAAAAACTCTTCTATTATATTATTTGACTTCGGATGACAGAGTATAATTGCACGTGTATACTCCTGATTTTTATTTTTATTTTTGGTACATATCCTCCTGATTATTCTGTTAATTCACTAAATTTTCTCAATTTGAATAAACCGAGAAAACTTGAGATGAATGTGTTACAAATCATAAATAAAGGAAATAATTAAATTAAGAAACAAAATAGTTAGTAATTAATTGACAAAAATTATCAATAATAAAAATGGTTATGATTTTATTTTCTCAGTCTTCCTTTGTTATAACTTAATTTTATCCCATTTTTACTCCATTAACTCGGCTAATAATTGAATTAACCTAATTTACTTAAGGAAATATAAATCTCTTATTACACGAAACATCTCATGTTATAGAAATAAAACGTGTGAGGCCCACAGTTTACTTTTTTTTTTTTTTAAAAGACAGGGTGAAATTTTCGATATGAGATAACATCTCTTCTATAACAAGAGACTTGTATTTCTCATTTACTTAAGATAAAAATTATTAAGTTGATATGAAATTGCATAAAGTAATGTTTATCTCATTATGATCATCAATTATGGTAATTTCATCCAATTTCAATTCATATATCAATTTTTCAATTATACATATAAACCTAAAAATAATCTATAAGTGATTTAAGTAAAGGATAAATTACTCATCTACCAAAAAAGAAGGATAAATTACTCAATATAAAAAGAGATACTGAACTTTGTTATCAAAAAAAAAAAAAAAAAAGAGATACTGAATTTTAAATCAAATCAATTTATGACAAAATGCAATTGGATTTCGTTAGCATCTAACACAAAGGAGCTTAAGAATCCAGAATAAAAAAAAAATTAAGGGTTGAAGAAAAGTTCCATTAATAACAATTGGGAAGAAAAAAAATTTATTAGAAATTTCTTTTCACAATATTTATTAGCACAATTGAAAAAAAAAAAAAAATATTGATCTTGATGACTACGCACATGGATCTTCTCTCCGTACCTTGGATAATCGACTCGCAACAAAGAAAAAATTGATATTGTGGCTTCTTGTTGATGGCTTAATTATCTCCACCATAGGAAAAATATTTAGTGTTTCAGGTCCCATGTGGTCTTCCATTCAATGAATGACATTTATACAAAAGTTTATATTTTATTTTTTCTCTCTCCTCTCTCTCCAATAGTTATCTCATCTTGCTTGATTTGGACCACTGAATCAATGAGGACCACCAAAATTCTTTTCCGCAAAGAGGTATAGAGAGTTGACGTTGCCTTTTTTCTTTTTTTTTGGGTAAGTCAAAGGGGTCAAGCCCCAGAAAACAAAACAAGAACAAACAGGATCAGAAGAAAAAAAAAAAAAAAAACGAAAGCCAGAAAAACATAAGTTATGAATGCCGCTCGTGTATATTGTCCATTTAGTCGCACACGATCATTGTACTTATACTGAAAGTGAAAGGTAAACATAATTTTTTAAACTGGGAAAATGAATATAACGCTGCTTGGTGAATTAACTTTGGATAAAATCCCCAATTCAAAGTATTTTTTATTTTTTTTGGTACATAATTCAAAGTATTTTTAGATAAAATTTAAACATTGATCCTTATAGTTTTTATTTATTTTTAAATATTTCAAAATGAACCACGCATTTATAAATATTTTCGAAGTAATTCCTTCCGTCACCAGACGATTTACATACCAAAAAAACACTTAGTCGACAAAAATACATTTGATGGGTTTAATTTGTCAACTAATAATATTTCAACAGAAGTTTACACAGCAAGGATAATTTTAAAAACATTGTTAAGAATGATGATTAGCTTGAAAATAAAAATTACAAGGACAAAATTGAGCATAAGTAAAAATAAAAGGACTGAGATTTTAATATCTTATTTTTCTTTTTAAAGATTTCACTTTTTCATTATTTTTTTCCTTTTAAAATATTATGCTTTTGCAATCAGTTGAAGCAGTCGAAATCGATTGTCATCTTTGAAGTAGTCAGAGCAATTTTTCTTGATGGTTGCTTTTAATAATTGCATCGTTCTTGTTTTGTAGTAGTTGTATGAAGCTTAGCTGATTACTCCTTTGAATAAAAAATAAGTTTTCTTCGCTCAAAACTCAAGTTAACCTAATAATGAAATTTTGATTTGGTTTAGGGTCAAATGGATTAAATTTTGATTATAAAAATTAGATTTATTATATTTTAAAATGTACTGACTTGACTTAATGTATCATAAATTTATACTTTTTAAATGTTAAGAATAAATGAAAAAATTTCGTAGCTTAAATAATACCTTACACATAACATAATAATATTTTTATAACTTGTTTAAAAATATATGGCCTCATTACATATATATATATATATATATATATATATATATATATATATATATATATATAACCTAAAGCTCAATTTATTTTTTTTCAAAACTAAAATTTAAATTGTGTGTAATATCTAAAGTAGTATATTTGATACCAAAAAAAAAGTAGTATATTTTATTTAAATATCAAGTTAATTCAATCATTAATTCGCCATGACTAGACCCGGTTTAAGCCTAAAAAATTAACCCTACAAAAATATTGAGCTGGGATGAACTTGGCCCACCAGTTGTATACTCCTATCTACTTAATCTTCTCTAAGTACAAAAGATCTTAAATGTGGCCACTGGCTATATAAAAATTGTGTGAATTAAATTTTCATTAAAGATTAATTATGTAATAAAAAATAAATAATCTTCTTTCTTTTTTATGAAATAAAAAAATAACCTGTAGATAAAGTGTGCATATAAATAAACAAATAAGAATATTTTTTAAAATTAACCCATTATTTCATAGTTAAACTAAATAACAAGATAAATCTAAACCACGCAAACCAGAGAATTTAAAAGTTTTTTCTTTCTTTCTTTTTTGGTATGTATTACTCTTCTTAATTATTTGGTTTTTAATTATTTTTTTCACTTCGATTTTTGTAGCCTTTCATTTTTGTATCATTGTAACAACAATAAATAATACAAATTAGCTAAAACTAAACTCCTAGCCTAAGTGCAAATTAATCCACAATTTAAAATTTTACCCTGATCCAACCCAAGGACTGCAGAACTTTTCTAATCCCAAAATTTCTACAAGAACCCACAAATTCCAAAGTTATAAGATAATTTTTTATTTATTTAAATGTGCTAACCTTATCCTGCCAAAAATCAAAATTATATTTCTCTTCTTTCTCTTTTTTTTTTTATCTAAAGGCAAAAGCAAATGAAAATTTTAAATAACCGATAAATTTAAATTAGAATTTTAAACCTCTCCAAAGGCTCAAACACCTTAACTAAACCTCTCTCTTACAACACAGAAAATACACTTCCAAATATGTCATTGATTGAAAGTATGGGCTCTTTTTTAACACATTAATGTCTGGGTAATGTTTGGTGGGTTTTGGCTATTGCTCTGCTTTCATTTTACTTGTGTTTTCCTTTTTCCTTAATGTGGCTCAACTTCTCAGCTACTAGTAGAGTTAGTGAAACATTGAGTATATAGCGTTAGTTCAGAAATTTCCAATTGATGTATTTTACATTCTCTATGTTCTGCTGAAATAACGTTCTGATATGAGAATGTTCATACTTAATTTTGCTAAAATGCAAGAGCTTGAGGACACACCCCTGCCACATATCAGCTAATTAAAACTAGTTCAAGATCACACATTAAAAAGCCCACGATAATAATTTGCTAATCCAAATTAGCTTCCAAGGTAAAATGTTCAGCTTCAATCATTGAAAAGTGAGACAATACTCAGTGCATTATTGTAATATTGTACATTAGCTATGGCTTGTGACATAATTTTTTGCTGTGTTATTGTTTAATTTTCCATCCTCCCATCAAAGCGAATTGAACTTTTACTATATCCCATTTTGGATCCTCATGACATCAATATATGATTTCCCTTTCAGCTCCTGTGAAAAGTATCCCTTATAGAAATCTTCTACACTAATTCTATTGAACTCTGCAGGTTTTTCAGGAGTAACAAGGCTTGGTGCTGGACCTATAACTGCATTTATCCTAGCACTGTGAAATGCAGCAATGGAAATCCTCTCTTTCTCTGAGTTAATTGTTGCTCGATGTTCTATGCTTCGGTAAATACCATTGGTCATTATCTGCCACACAATTTAGGATATGTACAAAAAAAAAATACTTAAAATCAGAATGTTTAGTTTGATGTGTATTCTAATTTTCTTATTCTTATAGTGTTGTAAAACTACTTAAATATCAAATGATAAAAAGGATTTGTGAGTGAATGATTTTGTGCTAGTTACCTCTAACATGTCTCCAACGTTGATGACAAAAGCATTAGGAAGAGGTTTAATAGGAATCCACATTCCATCTTTTCTTATTTGAAGGCCTTCCATTTCATTCACTTGGAGAAGGATTGTAAGGGCACCAGCATCAGAATGAGGATTGAGTCCAATGACTTGTTCTGGTTGGGGACATGGAGGGTAGTAATTCATCCTCATTGCTTGGCCTCCCTCTTCAAATAACTCTAGCAATTCATTGGGATTGATCTTAAGAGCTTTTGTCATAGACTCAATGATTGAGACACACAGCTTTTTCAGTTCTAATGAATATCTCTCCAGATTATCTCTGCAATGAAAACAATGTTTGTTACTTTCTTTGAGTTTTCTGTAGTTAAGGTGGTAGCAAGATAACCGCATACAAAAAAACAAAAATAGTGAGGGAGAGAACCTGAATGGTTGGGGAATATTAGGAAATAAGTGGGGATTTCTTATGTATGAAGGAAGAGTGTAAATGTAGAATAAATCAGCCCATTCAAGTTTGTGTTCTTCTGATACAACAAACATCTGACCAAATCCTTCCATTTCTCCTGGTTTCTGCCAAAATACTTTCTTCTCTTCCATTTGAAGATTGAAAAGTTCTTGAACATCTATCTTCAAATTTTCCACCAATGAAGGATTGACTCCATGATTGATCACCTATCATTAATTTTCATAATAAAAAATTTAACAAGAAAATGAAATTAAATTCCTTTATTAAAAAAAATATATACTATCATTCAGCAATTTCTTGAATTATGACATATCCATATCAATCAAGTCTGTGTTGTCCCCTTCATTTTCATTTCAATTGAAGAAAAAAAATGGTAATCGGCAAAAGTACAATCATTTATGAGAGAGGGGAATTTTTTTGATAAGTTGTCATTTTTCAATTAAAAGGACAAAGGGGATATGCAATTTTTGCATGACTACGTGTCTATTAAAATGACATCATTAAGAACTTTTTGTTTTATTGTTGTGCAGTAGATCAGTGTATGTTAAGTTTTTGATTAGTTGTGCCTAATAAACACTATGTTCATGTAAGAAAATTCCCAAAAAAAGATAGCGATTTGAATTTATATCCATGATGCGTGTAAAACTGATTTCTTAGAAAATTTGAGGCTACAATGAACTGAAATCAAAAGACACTCTATTAAAGATATAATTTTATTTCACAGTCATCGTGAAAGAAAAAAAAAGTACTGTTATATATCCATGTTTTACTCTATCTTGACTATGAACAGGGTTAACACTAGGTAAAAATAAAATAAAAGGAGCACAATAATCCAAACCTGGAAGAAACCCCATTCTTTGCATGCATGATCCAGCTTGTCTAGTTCAGTTGCATCTTCAGACAACAATTTGTTGAGGTCAATGACTGGGACTTGTGGCAAAGATGTTGTGTAAGATACAACATGAGGGTCTTGATTTGGATGAACATATCGTTCTGGAACTTTGGTCATGGTTTGCTTTGCTAGCTCCTGGACAGAAGGAACTATTATAGAGGTTCCAAAGTTCTTGACCATTTCCCGATCCATAGCTGCAAAACAAGTCCAGTCAGCTTGTTCTTTCTTTCTCTGATAAGTGATCAATCCCCTTGCTTGGGTTAATTTGATGAGTGATATTGGAATAAATATGAAGCTGCAATTCAATTTCGAAGTCATGGGGTCCATCAAGTTTCAATATTATATATGGGATTAATTTTCTCATTTGAAATGTAAAGAATGTGATATACCACCTCAAAAGTTTTTCTTATGATACACTTTCAATGCATAGGTGGGGTCCATCAAAAAGTGAAAATACAAAAGAATAAAAATGGAATCCAACCTTTTGATTGTGTGTGTAACATGAGAATCTTTTCTAATGTAAAATGAGAAAAGATTAACCCATTATGGGAAAACATTTTCTCATATTGCATGAGAATTCAATTATCATGTTGTGACTCTTCGATTTACGTGTAAGATTTTTTTTATTTTTCTCTTTTTAATAAATGTGGGGCCCACCACGAGTTGAGTCACAACATGATAATTGAATTTTTATGCAACATGAGAAAATCAAACCATCTATATATATATATATATATATATATATATATATATATATATATATATATATATATATACGGGTTGCATTTTCTCATGCAACATAAGAGAAACTTTTTTCCTACACACAATCAAGTGGGCCCACTAGTTTACATAAAAATGGAAAATGAAAGAAAATATTAACACGAAAATCGAGCTCTCACTAACATGAGAGATGATTATTCCTATAACATGAGATTTATTTATCCTATATATATATATATATATATATATATATATATATATATATATATAGATATATATAGGCAAAATGATTTGTAATGCGACTGCATATAAGAATTGGTGCAGTTACCTAAAAACTACGTCGTATTTGGTGAGATAATGGAAGTTTCCGTTCAAAACTAAGGGTTTGGTCCATACCCCTCAAGGGCGTGGGTTCAAACCCCGCTGGCCGATGTGAGGACTTTGTTGGTGGGTGATATGTAATCCCTCCCAGAAATCCTCAAAGAGGTTGGGGGGTCTTCCCTGACCCTAGTGGGATACCGGTGTCTAACCCCACTTAAACTTTTCTGTTTCCAAAAAAAAAAGAAAATAAAAATATTATATTTATTTCTACCTTTGTATGGTTATGATTCCCCATATTTAATGTTTTATATTTATTTCCACCTTTGTATGGTTATTATTCTCCGAATTTAATGCTTTCACATTATAAAACGACGTAGTTTTATATGACTGCACCAATCCTTAGGTGCAGTCACTTTGCATGAGAAAACAAACCCTTCCTACACTCACCATAAAAAGGTGTGCCACTCATTTTTTTATTTTTTATTTTTTTTTAAATAGGTGGGTCCCACACTACATGTATTTATGACATGAGATTAGAACTCTCCTATGACATAAAATTTATTTTTCCATATATATATATATATATATATATATATATATATATAATGACTTTTCCAAATCACCCTAACAAAACTTATCTATGATGAGCAGATAGTGTTAATATATACATTTAAAGCAGACTCTATTGTATATATACAAAATGACTTTTCCAAATCAACGTAACAAAACTTATCAACTTATCAATGATGAACAGATAGTGTTAATATATACATTTAAAGCAGACTCTATTGTTTATTGGAGCAATTTTTCTTTATAGATGCTTTCATTAATTGCATTTGTCTTCTTGTGTTGTTGTCATGTGATGCCTCATGGCTTCGTTCCGCCTATGTTGAATACGGCTACAGGTCTAGAACTATTTATTTATTTTACACAAAGTTCATGTGGCTAATATAATATTCATATCATATAGAAATAACCGCAGCAAAATTTGAAATAGTGTACCATTGATTTGAATTAATGAAGGGGATTATTTTTCTCAAATATTCTATTGACATGAATGAAGTGGGCCCACCGATTTTAAAAAATAGTGATATGTTATTTGATATGAATACAATATGAGAGAGAATCTCATCTAACATGGTAATATGATTTTTCATTAATGAATATAAATAAAGAGTTCATTTTTTATTCAGTTAATACAGATAAGTTATCTGTCCAAAATGACATTATTTTAGGATGAAAATCAATATATTCTTGTAATTATAATTTATTCCAAAATTATAATAATTTTTATCATTATAATTTTTTAATCTTTAAAAAAATAACATCATTTTAAGAGTAAATATAAATAACTTATAGCTGCATATACTATACAAACATTAAAACACATTAGATACTCAATTGACTATTGTTATTTGGAGAGTAGCATTGCACACTTGGGTATGCTTATACACAACACGAAAAAACATGTTTGTGAGTGCATTATCTTTCTATCGTATTTAGGTTTGTTTGGATGTGTTTTTTTTTAATGGTTTCAATTTATTTATTCAATAAAAGGACTAAAAGTTTGTAGAACTGTCAATAAATGCTTCAATTCATTTTGGTTGCCCTAGTTGAAAGGGCTTTGTGGGTTTTTCGCCCTCTGTTGCTTTTCGGGTTTAGCCCAAGTAAGTTAGGGCTGAATGGAGTGGGACAGCTTATATTGACAACTCTATAAATTATTAATCACCCTCCCTCTCGGAAATCATACAAAAGTGAATTAATATTTTTTTCTATTTATTATTATTATTATTATTAATTTATCTTTATATGATTATAATTTTTTACATGATCATATCATAGTTTTTTTAATATATGAGATTTCACATCCTTTCATATTGTTTTAGAGGGACGTGGCAAATGATTAATTTATGTGGACATTACGGTGGGTAATCTAACCAGTATGGGTTCACTTGTTTGGTGGGTTTTAGCTATTGCTCGGACTTCTTTTATGTTGTGCTTTCTGTTTTGCAAGTTCGACTTCTTAGCCAAAACTAGAAAATTTATTGAGTGATAATGATACATTGAATTTTTGGTGCATCTTCTATTTATAATATATGTGTTTTATTTTTGTTAAATTATTAATAAATAATTTATTTTAAAATTAGGTGAAGAGAGAATAATTCGATAACAAATAAGACATATGTCACATTATGAATAAAAAATGTATCGAAAACTCAATGCATCCATAACACTCAAGATATTCTCCCAAAACTGGAGTGAAATATTTTAGTATACATGGCCAGTTAAGAAATCTCCAATTCATGTATTTTACATCTAAGTCACGCTCTTTTATGAGAATGTTTATAAGCTTTATATTTTGTTTTGTTAAAAGATATTTTTCTTTTGTACAGAGCCAACTGCTGATCTTAAAAGGATTTGAAATTATGGCTCGTTTGGTAGACAAGATAGGATAAGGGTAGGATATGATTGGGGCTGATAAGCTTATATATCTCCTGTACTTGATGAGCATCTGATTAGCAATCTGATAAGATAATGTAGAAGGAGAACGGAGAAAGAAAAAACAAAATATAATGCAATAAATACAAATATATTGGATAGCGTGGGGATATATTGGGTAGCGTGAGGATATATTGGGTATGTAATATTAGTATCTATCCTATTGAATCCTAATCCAGCTCCCCCCATAGGATAAGAAATCATCTATTGGATAGGATAATAAGAAATCATGTATTGGATAGGATAAAATGAGATAATAGGATAAGCTAATCATATCATATTTACCCACCAAACAAGAAATAAAAATAGGATATGATAAGTTATCCTATCTTATCTTTTTTATCAGGTGCTCCAAACAGGCCCTTGGTAAATTGTTTGTGCAGGCTGTTTTTGGCAACTCTATCAAAAAGATAAGTAATTTGTGTTACTTTAATTCACGATGCTGTGAATTGCAGCTAGTTATATTGTTCAAATAATCATTATAAGATGAAAATCATTGATCCCATTCTCAAAAGCACAAGAAAATGAAAAAATTAATGTAGTTTAAGTTCATTTTAACTAATAATGCATCGTTGTAGCTGGTAACCATTAATTGAGTGCACTTTATTGCCGAGGCAAATTATTGTTTCCTTTAAACTGAATCTGAGTTAACAAGTACATAATTTCCGGTGCACATAAAGGCTAAATATTAGGGGGGGAAATACATCTGACTAAAACTAATTTATATTGGAAACAAATAATAGAGTTTTATCAATTTGGTCTGCATGAGCCAATACTGAGATATATTGCCAAAATTGTATCCTGGAGAAATTTTAGTGACTGGCTGAACATATTCAATCACTGTAATCCTTGTTGGTTCTGCATCATGTTTAAAAGATTTGTAACATAATATCTAATAAAGAGAAATCATAATTTTATGAGAAAGAGGAAAACAAGAAATGTTACCTGCATTTGAGTACAGATCTCAATGACTTCAGCTACTGGTGCCCAATCACCAAAGTTACTTTCTATAAACTGGTAAGCAATGCCAGTCTTTCCACTCCCTATTATAAAGAGTCCACCCTTTATTTCACCTTCTCCTTTGAAATTGTATTTAACTTCCATGCTTTTTGCACGCTTGAAGTTGGAAAGTGCTCTTGTATTCAGCAAAAATCCTGATAGGAACTTCTCCTTGAGCAGTTCTCCCCCTCCAAGAGCTTTATAGAAATCCCTACCCCGATCAAGAAGTACAACACCACCCCAATATCTAGGCCAGAATTTTTTTACCTGTTTTACCATAATAATAAGTCAAGTCATGAAAAGTAGAATGAAAGAACAAAAATGGCTCAAGTCTGGTAATACCTCTGACTCTATGTGCTCATGAATAACTGCAAATAGTTGAACCCCAAGTGCATCGAATATGGGTTTTCTGGAAAAAAGCTGCTGTGCCTCAGCTCTACACATGATGCAGCTGTTTTCAAGGAACTTAAATGATGAAGAAGAAACAATTACACCCTAACAAACAAAAAGACATTTAAGTGGGGAGGATCAACATACACCGATGTAAATCTAACAAGTCTTACATTTATTATTAGCCATTGATTCTACTTGCATCTAATAGTTCACATAGATAATAAATTAGAATTATCTTATCCAAATAGGATCAATGACTAACCATGAATGTGGGATCAGTGTAAGAATTGTACCAACATAAGTTGATCCTTCCCCATTTAAAGTATTCAAAAAAATATGGGAATTTTCAGGGATTCAGAAGTTAATATTTGTTCTCTATCAATTTTTTGTGTGTTGGTTTGATTGTTTGTATCTTGTTTCTTTATAGTAATGGCCTCATGCACATAACAACTACAAAGACACACATATCTGAACCCATGCAAATTTATCAGAAGAGCATGATTGAAGTAAATATATTGCAATACAAGCCAAATTGGCAATTCTCAAGTGTAATATAACAATTTACCCTGGTCTTCGGAGGCACAGGAAAACAGCTGGTTTATCTCGCCATAGTGCTGAAGCCTTCAGTGGAGGTGCTTTGGTTTTTACCAATGGTTCCATGCCAATCTTATACTCTGGAGTTAATTTCTGAACTGAAATATTTTCAATAGCACTATATGGAGCAACTTGGTCACTGACAGGAGGAGGTTTCACTTTCACACAGCAACATCCCCTAGGCTCAGCTGGCTCAGAAGCTACAATCCCTTTAAAGACATATCCATCTTTAATCCTCATATCAACCATTGATTGTTCCAATGATTTATCAGAAGCTGCATTACTTCTTATATGTGATCTCATCGTACTACTTGAGCTATAGGATCCGACACTCTTGGGGATGCTATCATCACTAGACATTATGCTGGTTCTTCTTCTAGCAGCAAGTTCACGTAATTTAAGAGAGTCATCATTTCTGGTTCTGTGTACAAAACGAGCAATGTGGCCTCTCTTCATTTCAAACTGGGCAACAAGATCCATAGTGCTTAAATTAAGAATTTCTGGAAGACTTTTCTCACAGTTCTCCATCTTATCTGCATATTGCATCAATCCACGATCATGCAGGTAAGACCTGATTCCAAGTGCTACCTATGTTATTAGAAGGAAAAGACTTTAAGAAGCATATAGTTTTATAGTGAGTGTTATCTGGTAATGATAGAAGTTGCATTTGAAGGAGATTATGATTGAGTAATAACTATTGATAATGATAACCCACCTTTTGTTTTTGTGTCATGTGTAATGAATCCATGTCCTCTGAACTAATAACCTTCAGGGTTGGTACATCATCCCAACCTTCTTCCAACAACTTTGGGAGTAGTTCCTTCAAAATTCCATTTCCTATGAATTCTTCCACTGAAAAAGAAGCCATTCTTTCCTTACTAGGATTGGTTGCTCTTGATGAATGATAATCTTATCATATGAACGTGACTCAATGTGCAGACAACCTTGTTGCTTTGGCCAAATTATATCATGTATCATGATATAATTTAATATACGCATTTAATGTGTCCTTGGTTAATGATGTGACAATCTGGTTTAACCTTTTTCTATATGGTTTAAATCAATCCACTTATCCTGCCGCACTGCGAATCTATTACAAAAATAGAAAAAAAAAAAGTATAAAAGGTTTTTTTCTGTCTTTTTAGGGCCTGTTTGGAGCACCTAATAAGGAAGATAGGATAGGATAACTTATTATATCCTACTTTTATCTCTTGTTTGGTGGGTCAATGAGATATGATTAGCTTATCCTATTGTCTCACTTTATCCTATCCAATACATGATTTCTTATCCTATGGGGGAGCTGGTTAGGATTCAACGGGATATGATAACAATATTGGATACCCAATATATCCTCACGCTACCCAATATATTACCACGCTATCCAATACATTTGTATTTATTGCATTATATTTTATTTTTTGTTTTTCTTTTCTCCCTCTACGAAATCTTATCATATTACTAATAAGGTGCTCATCAAACACAGAACTCTTATCAGCCACATATCGTATCCCACCCTTATCCTATCATACACTAATAACCTTCAGCTGTTTCTAATTGTTTTGAGATAAATATGAAATGAGCAAATAGATTCTGTGTGTAATTTGTGTTTGAATGCCGTGTGTAAAATCATATCATTGGCTTAATGTCATGTCACTTTGCATAAATTCTGGTCTATTTATGAGTTCTGCTAGGTTAATCAATTTTATGACTGGTAAACCACTGCAGTAAACGTCCACATGTAGTACCCTAAAAAAAGGTTCCATTATACCAAAAAAAAAAAAAAAAAAGGTTCCATATGTGAGAAAGAAAAGTAAAAAAAAATTCTATTTTTCATGGCGTTACAGCCAATAACCAAACCGGTTGGGAAAAAAAGGACGCTATAGTATTGAAGCAAGAACAAAATCTTAAAATACAAAATTAGACTAAGGACCGTGAAAGAAACCAAAAAAAGAAACAAAACTTCGGAGAACAATGCAAGGTTTAAAAATCAGAGATGAGAAAGTTCCGGCATATCAACTAACATTTGACTTGGTTCAATGGAATAGGACAAATTTGGGGGTGCATTAGGCAACTCTAGCGGTTTGACACAGAAAATTGTTTTCATTTGCAGGCCAAAATCTGCTCTTTTAGTATCTAGAAATTATCGATTGCACGTTTGTCTCACAAGTCACTCATTTTTTCACCCAGGCCCAACCTTCAAGAGCTGATCTAACCCATTGAGATTGTATAAAGAAGCAATTTCATGGTAAACATTGGCCAAAATGCAAATGCAATCATGCAACCAACTAGAGGATGCTACTGAGAGAGATATTATTGGAACTAATCTTGACCATCCATTTAAGACTAAATACTCTCGGAATTGGATCATCTGATGTGAGTAAAAACATGACATGGTCACGTGAGAAGATCACAACCATACAAAGTTAAATCAATGGTTATGATTCTGTAATTACCTATTTTACTATTTTCTCTCTCTCCTCTTTTATTACCATTGATCCACCTTTTTTGTATGGTTATGATTTCCCACCTTACCATGTCATGTAATTTTTCACATCAGAGGATCCGGATCCAAATACTCTCTCATCTCTCGCTATATATATATATTATTATTATTAATTCCCAATAAATAATTAGATTGGAGAAAATCAACGGTTAGGATTTGGTGTCAAATTTCAAAATTTGATATCGGTGTCAAAGGATCATGCCCATATATATATATATAAGGGATAAGATATTGTAACAACCAAGTAGTGTTACTACCAATATTACTTCCCATTAATTTCGCCGTTAGATCGATTATATTGATCCAACGGTTATATTTATTTCCATCTTTGTATGGTTATGATTCCCCATATTTAATACTTTATATTTATTTCCACCTTTGTATGGTTATGATTTTACATATTTAATTCTTTCACTTTAAATATGAGGAATCATAACCATGCAAAGATGGAAATAAATATAACCGTTGAATCACCATAATCGATCTAATGGTGAAATTTATTGGTAATAACACTAATTGGTTGTTACAATGTGCAGACAACCTTGTTGCTTTGGCCAATGTGTCCTTGTTGGAAAGAAAGATAAATGTTAGTTAAGATTCTTGATCTAACGGTGTTGGAGGGTGGTAGGCAAAGATAGGAAGAAAAAATGGTAGGTAGAATAACTCATCCCAAAAAATCTATGCAATTACCAAACAACTTTTGGTTTTTTTTTTTTTTTAACTCTTTTTTTAGCTAAAGTAGCTTCCAACTTTAAAAAAGAGATGATACAAACATGCGCTCTTAGAAGGTATGCTATTTTGGATTAAAATCTTCTTAGAATTGGATTTGCTATTTTGGATTGCCAAGGCTCATTAATATTTTCCATTGTTTATCCAAATCATATTCAAAATAAAAATGTTTGAAAATTAATGGAAAAAATTCAAGGGTCTGTATGTATACAGATACATATCAAACCCTAGTGCACCGGGAAAAACTACATTTCCACGTTTCCTATATGGAAATCTGCACTGTTGTGCTGAAAAGAAACTCTAGTTGAAGATTAGCTTCTTTCAGCAGAATAGCTAAGTTTGACAGTATCTGAGAGTTTACACAAATAAAATTGGCAACAAACTTTATTCGGTACTCACATCTTCACGATCCACAAAAAGTCAGCAAGACGTCCTCCACTAGCCCATATCTGGTTTATCACATTGAGCACCCTTTTGTTTATCCTCCATTGGTATAGCCAAGAGTATCCGGGGCCTAAATAAAAAACAATACCAGCATTTATTTTAACAAAAATAAACTATGGATGATGAACTGAGCATGCACATTCTCCAAAAACAAGTTCCAACCTCAAAAACAGGTTGTAGTTGATTCTTGGGAGCCCTTTTGACTGCTTCATGTTGCTGCTTAGCTCCATGTGTTCTCATAACATAAGAGGGCAAAAACAAGTACGCACCTTTGTGGTACCTACCAAAACATTGGAATGTTTGCAACTAAAATAGTAAGAAAAGCAGCAGACTTAGTTGGCTGCCAAAATTTCAAGCTGTAGGTCAATATTATTCCATCAAAAGCAAACTCATTAGAACATTGGGCCAGCAAAGTTATGAGGTGTTTGAATTTATAAATGACTAAGCTAACAAAGAAAAAATTCCCAAGGTCGAAAGGAGCTTTAAAATAAATTGGAAAAAAAAAAGTTCAAGGACATGCAGTACCTTGTTCAATTAATAGGTGGCACCGACTTTTGGCATGTATTCGATGACTATGTTCCTGGCCTGTTTAATCCCAGAATGATGTTAGCAACAGTCTCATGAATGTATGCATCTACAAGCAAATATGTTGCTGTACATACAAGACCACAAAAAATCTGTCTAACCTACTTGAAGAAATGTGAACATTAATTCAAGTACAAACAAATTGAACAATACACAGATGAAGAAAATCACTTACAGTCTTTTCTAGGCCTTTCTGCACAAGAGGGTGACATTCAAAAACACCATATCTCCTACTGTCCTTCCAAATCAAGCAAAAAGAATTCAAAGGAAGAGAACAAAAGAACTTTAAAATGATGATAGTGATTTTGAAAGAAAGACTAAACAGAGATGCTATCAATCTCACTGATTGACAGGTGGTTGTATGTAGGCTGTTTCTAATAACAGCAGCATTAAGTGGCTGCCAACCTGGAATGTACAATGACTACACTGTAACATGAAAAGAAGAAATCTTCCAAGTTCTTATGTACAAACATAACAGACCTTTACTTGAGCTTCCTGTCCCCAAGCTTCCAGTCATCTAGTCCTCTTATTATTCCCATTGCTTGTTGTATCTTCCATATTTTTAATCAAATTCGATACTTTTTTACTAATTATATTCTTCTCTTTAACCATTTTCTCATGCTCTTCCGTCTTACCTCTTCCTATGGTTGCAACATCAAATTCAACATCAGGCTCTTCGGTGGTCGTGCTCTTCTTTTTCTTTGTCTTCTCCACATATATCTGTGCATCCTTGCCTGATCCATGTACAAGGGTAGAATTTCAGCCAATGAATACTCGAATATTTTGCACCCATTACAGTGACATCTAACTTGAACCCTAATCTGGAACGCACCACACTATTTACATAACACTAAATTCAAGATGCTGTAGTGGTACATTGACTATTACCTTCATTAAAGCATTAGCATTTGAGTGACATGAGGGAAGAAACACAATGTATAAGTGTGTTAGATAACTGGAATCATCAACATAAATTAGCTTAACCTAGTAAATTATTTCAGTCAGAAGAAAGGCTATCAAAATGCTGCCACTCCAGTCATGTGACCAAGAAATACAATTCTATGAAAGTATTGCATATATTTTAGTTCGTGTAACAAGTTTATTCATCTTTGACCAACTTCAATTCACACGTTACAAACTTCAATAATGAGGGGGGGAAAAATACTCTATTTCTTACGTTCCAACTACAACATAACTCATTTTCAATAGCTTCACCTATTTGAAGTGCAGCTTGGATTACTCGAGCAGTCCACCACATTCTTCTGCTGTTCCAATAGAGGTTTTCCCTTCTCTCTTTTTTCATCATTTGTTCTAACAAGTCCCGTACTTTATTGGAACCAGAATAGTCCTCTTCAGTATCCATGCACTCAATAGCTTCAGTAACACTTACATAGCCTCTAGCCAGCTTTGAAGACCAAAAAAATAAAATCAGAAAGCAATAAATTGGATTGACCCAATTCGTTACTCAAGGTAAAAAAACCAACTTGGCCAAAACCCAGAACTGGGTACCTCGGGTTTACCCTGGTTTGGGTCTGGGAAGGCATTAATTTCTAGAGAAAATTCGAGTGCTGAGAAAATATAGTTGAAATAGAAGAAGGGAAGTAAGAGGGTAACTTGAACTTCCTACGGGAAGCTCGCTTGGCTAGGTGCGTCCACATAATTGCTGGATGGAGTGAGCATTTGGAACTTAGAACAAAGTAATTGAGGTTGCAGCAGATGAAAGATGCAGAGAGATCATCATTTGTAACATGATGAGTTTGATGAGAATTTCTGAGAAAATTTGAAGGTACTAAAATGTAAGTAAAAAAGTAAAAGTAAAAGTAAGTGACAGCCTCTCATTTAATTGAT
Organism: Gastrolobium villosum; assembly: GCA_032173675.1. Classification (NCBI taxonomy): domain Eukaryota; kingdom Viridiplantae; phylum Streptophyta; class Magnoliopsida; order Fabales; family Fabaceae; genus Gastrolobium; species Gastrolobium villosum. The sequence continues at coordinate 154,404 of JAVKPL010001627.1, forward strand.
TTGACCTCATTTCTTTGCATAAATGAAATATGGGGAAATATATAATTATAACTTTTTTTTTTTTTACAATTTTTTATAACCATATTCTATTACTGTTGATTTTCGTCAATCAACAGTTATCATTTTAATAAATTAAATTCATTAATTAATTATTAATTTACAATAAATGATAATCGTTGATTGACGGAAATTAACGGTGATAAAATATGATTGTATGAGATTATAAAAAAAATAAAATTATAACTATAACTTTTCTCATAAAATATTTGTCAAAATATTTCTTACTGGTCACTCTTAATTGTTTATTATTCTTTATTATATTCGGAAGTTGGAACGTTTTTTATGCATGGAAAATAATTATCTAATGTTAATCGGAAACAAGATACTGAAATCCATCATCTTGTCGCTACTGTATCATATAATTATCTTATGTAATATGAGATAAATAGATCTTTTTATATATATACTTCAGCCGGGTACAGTTCTTTTTAATAGCAAATATTTTGTTATACAGCGTCTTGTACTACCTTAAAGTCATGAATGATTTTAACAAAAAACAGTCTCGAAAATTATGCTTTCCCAAATTATAATGATTATTTAAGCTTTTATCCTATCATAATTTAAATACCTTAGTTCATAACGTTTTACTAATGTACAATTTACTGTAAACTTCATCAAATTTCAAAGGTTCACCCTTTATCCACATCTTTAAAAATCATGTTTTTTTTACGAGTAAGGATATTTTAACTACTAAAAACTCTTACTACTAACTTACTACCTATCTCATCACCATTAGAGAAAATATTAATCTAATAGTGATTTGATAGGTAATAAGTTGATAGTGAAAAATTTTGATAGTTAGAATATCCTCTCTTTTATATATATATAAATTAAGGGTAGCCCAGAAACACTAAACAGAAAGATGGTACATGTTTAAAGTCACATGCTCCACTAGCAAGTTTGAACAGAAAGAATTCCAAAAAAACTCAATGCTATATAAAAAATATATATATCATGTTGTTGCGTGTGACTTATTCGAATCTAACCTGTAAGCAAGCAAGCAGCTCTTTACATAATTTTCTATTATAAGTATTTTTTTTTTTCCTTTGAACTATATAAGATACCAGGATGAGAGAGGGAGAACAAGACAGATCTTGGCATTTTAGGTTGGCATTCAGACATCAAATGATCAAAGTAATACAATGACACATGACCATAAAGTAACAAAAATGTGCCCAGCTACGAACACTGTATCTCAATTTCATCGGGAAAGGCCCGTAGCATTCGTTCCTTTATAGCATTCACAATCCCACATGATAATACAAATTTCCTTCGGGACTATAAAACCATAAGAAAATTCCAGAGTCTCTCACTTTCCTATCTTGCCTACGTATGCATTATTCCCCATAATGCCAAAAAAAATTAATTTAAGCCATGAGGGCACACAGGACACCTAATCAGTAGTCCATGGATCACTCTCTGATATGACTTCAGAAGGTTCAAAAACTTCTGGCTCAGTAGCTTCTTCACCTGTGTTTGAATCACCTTCAACAGATGCATCTTCCTCCTCCTCTTCTGATCTACCCCATCTTCCTCCAAGGGCCAATGCCATCATTTCATAAATCTTATTTCCCAACTCTGCAGGGCTATCCGGCTGCATTATTGAGAAACTATGTAAGCAAACCCTCTTTCATGTGTGTGTGTGTGTGTTGCACAAAGAAAAAGAGAATTTTTTCTATTGTCCTTACAGAAAATCCACTAGATATAAGTGCTGTATCATATAAGAGATCAACGGCTCTCTGAGCATCGCTGCTGTCAGGAGCATTCTTGCAGGCGGCCTGAAGGAAAAATAAAAATAATTAAAAGAAATAGGTCAAAGTCACAAGCAAATTCAGTTACAAGTACCAGCCATGTATTATCTTGAAACTTTTGTTTTTCACATTTCAAATGCCACACAGGATCTCTGGACATAAACAAAGGGTGAAGAGAAAGGCATTGCATTAAAGGGGGGAAAACAGCAGACAATTTATTTTACATTTTATAAATATATCAAGGCTCACTATCACTAGTTGACTTCCAGAATTTTAACTTTGACATTTTATAGAACCAACATGACAACTCGGCTTAATTAGTGAAATTACTAACAGGCAAGCTACAATAATCAATAGTCTTAAATGAAGTTATATGCCAAGATAAATGAAGGAACAGTGACCAAAGTGCCACTGTTTGGCAAAAAATTTACCTGAAAATACCACAGTACTTTTTACCAGACTGTCACGCGACGTAATTCGTTACGACTGATAGCAAATTACGTTCGCCAATGATTTTATGATATGTGGCACATTTTCACATAAAAAAACTGACTGAACGAAGTTCGCTACTAGTGGTAGCGAATTTGGTAAGCAATGTGGCCACATGTCACGAAATCATAGGCAACGAAGTTCGCTGCCAGTCATAACGAATTACGTCGCGTGACAGTCTGATAAAAAGTATTGTTCATGTGGCATTTGGATAAAAAATTTGCCAAACAGTGGCACTTTGGTCACTATTCCATAAATGAACTTGAGAAAAGCTTTATGATGATTCAGTTCCTTTTTCCTCTTTAACTTCGAAGAAATAAGTACAAAAAACCTTCTCGAACAATTTCACTCAATTACTTTACAACTTTTTGTCTCTTCTACTTCAGTGATGTCACTTAGAAGGGAAACTCCAGATTTATCAAAAAGAATTACCTACTAAGTAGACTCAACCAGATCTCTTTTATAATTGAATACTTATAGTGCACAAAAACATAATACTGATTTGGACAACTAAAATAAGTGTTTCGTGTATCTACAGGAAGTAAAATATGTTATCTAATATTTTCCATTGTCCTACAATTTTTGTCAGTTTATTTTTCAGCCAGTCCAGCACAAAGTTTGCATCTTGTCATCTTTTTTGTGGTTCTCTATTCAGAGTCAAATTACCCTTTCCTACCGTATCATTGGCTAGGCAGAAAGTGTATGTTTTTTATGCCAACAATCAAAAAACTTATTCAAAATTGATAATGACCATTTATAAATCGATAAATTCCAAACTAAAAATTTCAACTTACATTTAAGTCGTTGATAATGGGATGATCTGGATTAATCTCCAATATTCTCCTCCCTCTCATAAACTCCAAACTTGCAGTGTCTCCAAGAGCTTGAGCCTTCATTAATCTGAAGAAAAGGGATTGAAGATTATATAAGCCTTATGTAACCAGAATGATAAACTGCTTGAGATCCAGGAGCATGGCTTGTAAAGCCAATGATTTACCTCTCCATATTTGCAGACCACCCAAACTTTCCCGATACAAGCACACAGGGAGATGAGCTCAAGCGGTTAGAGATTTGAACTTTTGCCACCTTATCACCAAGTTGCTGTTTTATCCAATCACAAAGTAGGTTGTACTCTTGCTTGTTTTCCCTCTCTTTGACCTCATCCTCATCGCCTGGTTTGAGAAAAGATTACGAGGACCACATTCAAATCCCAATTTTCACAAAACAAAAATGTAATAAGCATATAAAAGCAAGGTAGAAAACAGTACAAACCCAATTCCAAATCTTCCTTGCTGATATCAACAAATTTCTTTTCTTTGTATGTCTGTAGGTTCTGAATGGCAACCTCATCAATAGGTTCGACCAAATAAAGTACCTACAATAATAGACACACATAAGAGAAACTTAAAAAGAAAGAAAAACAGAATTCAAAATTAACAAGTGGTATATCAAGCATTCAATTAGAAATATAAATCAATCATATTTAACTGGAACACACACACACACCCAGCCTCACCCACCAGAGAAAAAAGAGAAAGGAAGGAAGAGAGGGGGAAAATAAAAAAAGAAGGGGGGGGGGGGGGGGGTACTCCAGAGGGAGGGTATATTCTATAGCTTAGATCCACCAACTAGACATACCTCAATATCTTTTTGAACCAATTTCTCCAAAAATGGAGCAGTCTTTGCACTTTTCAAGCTGTCAGTTGCTAGGTAATAGATAGCTTTCTGGTTTTCACCCATGTTTTCGACATAATCATCCAAGCTTTTAAGTTCCTCCTCACTTTTGGAAGTGTAAAACCTCAATAGTGGCGTTATGCGCTTATGATTTCCACTATCTTCAACGCATCCTAACTTCATGAACCTACCAAAGTTTTCCCAAAATTTCTTGTAGTCCTGAAATCACATGAAAACATCTTCTCAATCTGTTAAGAATCTCGATTCATATTGAAAAAATAGAGAAACTATGTTTATTGCTACCAACCTCTTTATTTTCACGTTCAGAAATGTCTTGAATCATATCAAATGCCTTCCTGACAAGCCTCTTTCTCATTATTCTTACCTGAAATTATAATATTGTTAGAATCAAACATTTTGGAAAGTAACAGAAAAAGGAAAATGCACAAATAATTCCTAACAAAGAACATATCGTTCATTCACGTTCATCACATATTCACATGGAAAAGGTTTCCCATGTTAGTAGGAAAATATAGAGTTTTCTTACAATTCTGCTTTCTTGAAGAATCTCCCGAGAAACATTGAGAGGAAGGTCATTTGAATCAACCACACCCTTCACAAAGCTCAAGTAACGTGGAAACTGCAAAAAAGTAACCAAAAATAAATACATTAAATAATTAAATTACAGCAAAGGACGCCTGCACAAGGATCAGAAGAAGCATTACAAGCTCTAACTTATGTTATATTTGTGCTTGTCAGCACTTCTTTCCATCCACCAAAAAAGAAGATCAAGAAGCATTGAAGAGCATAAATATGAGATACGTTATATACAGATGGCACATAATGACTTATGATACAATATAATACATGCCTAAAACTGGCTATATTTTTAGATACACCATCATTCTATACAAACTACCCATTTGTGAGGAAGCTAAATTGCTGTGCAATGCTTATCCAATTCATCTCCCTATCTATCACAAGTTATAACATGGAGTAGAGACTTCACATTATCCCATCTTTCATAATAAAGTTTTAAAAAGAAGAATTGCAGCGACATAAATTTCATATTATACAAGATAAAATTACACTTAGAGCTCACAACAAACTCACCAGCTCACCATCAAAATCATCTGAGATGAACACACGCTTAACATACAGACGTATGTTCTTTGTTTTAGGGTTCACTACTTCTTCATTGTTGAGAGGCCCCATTCCTGGAACATATAGAATACTTCTGAACTCAACCTCACCCTGCACAGTTTATAGCCTAATTAAATTGATAACTGCAAAAAGGAAATGCTCTCCTGCCGAAAGCCAAAATCATCAACATACCTCAGTGGTGAAGTGAGTATATGCAAGTGGTTCTAAGAATTCATTAAAAGCCTTCTTGTAAAATTCATTGTACTCATCCTTTTGAACTTCCTTTGAATTCCGCATCTACAAAAAGTGGCAAAGGTAGCCCAATAAGAGAGGCACCACAACTAATAAAAAGCAAAATGCGTGGCACTAGCATCCTAACACCATAAAAGCAGATATAGCTCATACTCACCCATATTGGCTTGGTTTCATTGGCTAATTCCCAGTCCCAATACTTCTCAGTTTTAGTCTTTTTTGTCATCTTCTTCTCACCCTGATAAAAAGGGAAGAAACAGACTTGGTATTGGCAACACATTTGGAAAAAAGCAAGTACAATATCCACATTAAGAAATACCACACTAGTTAGCTCTGCTTTTGGTTCTTCGCCTTCTTTAGGTTCTTCGCCTTCTTTAGGTTCTTCTTCCTCTTCCACCTGTCAATATTCAAATTAATTAATATTGACAAATAAAGATGACATTTGCTATTATTACTTCATGAAAAAAGTTTACATAAGCTGCAGTATGATTATGAAAATCAGGAATGAGGATAAAAAGTGTATTAAAATAGATAAAATGAAGTCACCTTGAAAGTAAAATTCTTCTGTTTGAATACATACTATCTCAGAAATTGCTTTTGACACTTTCTCTCGTTATATAATGTTATCTATGAAACAGTTTATATTCAATTAAAGGAAATATGAAAAGGCAAAAGGTTGCTCCCTTTCTAGATGGAAACAAGATTCTAAAAGAACACACTTCTTCCACTATCACTTAACACCTGACTATGATCATCTCCTATTTGCTATCAAACCCCTCAACAGAACCACCATTAATCAAGCGCGGCCTCCAACTTCCAAGCAAATATGATCCAGTATTTACTCATTCACTAAAACCCAACAGCTGTCTTAACACTCAAAATTAACCATCCAACCTACAGGTGATGGATACCATAAGACAACTAGAACAGTTTTACCTCAAACACAAACACCAAAATGACAAGAAATCATTTCATGTTTCCTTCAACCACTGACGATAAGAAAATCATTACATTTACCATCAAGTGGAGACAAAGTCTCATTTTAACAATTCATCACCAGCATCAATGCCTGAAATCTTGATATCACGACAAGTACCTTACAGATATATTAGAATCAAATGAATTGGATCTTATTGCTACATGAGTAACTCTCATCTCATTCCTTCTAACAGAAAAAATAAATGTTTTATATGAAACAAGGGCACTTCATAGACAATGAAAAGAGAAAAAGAGGAAAACCACAGACCACAAATCATTATCCGTAATAAGTCATATGTGAAAAATAGAAAACTACCACCTGCACATATGCAAGAATTTGGAGAATAATTCTCCCAACCAACATGATGACAAGAATCTGTAACAAGAGAAAGCATGCTTACCTCAACAGTTCTTGATTTTTCTTGCCATGTAAAAATGGGGAAGGAAACAAACTGGGAGTAATTTTTCACCAAACTCTGAATCTTCGTTGGCTCTGAGAATTCATACTTGTCATCCGGCTGGACAAAAAACAAGAAGAATTTGAGTGCTTTAACTACATGTCCGCATTAAGATGATCTTACAATATCCAAATATTATACTGGGTTCAACCTATAATTAAAAGATATTAAAAAAGAAATAACTAAAGAAGAATTTCGGCTGAAATTTAAAATTTGCTAACATCCTGCAAAAATAATATCTCCCTTTTACACCAGTTTAGTTCAGATACTAACGTAGCCACAAACTAACTGAGCACCATATTTATGTATCTAACACTGGAATGCAAGATGATAGTAATTCTTACATCCCACACAAACTTCCCATCAGAGAGATGAAAGAAATACACTCACTCTTAAATAGAGGGTAATCTGTGTACCACGACGCAGAAGCTTTTCAGGATCAGTTTCTTCCCTTATCATAAAAGAGCTACTGTCAGCCAATGCTTCCCACACATATTGCTTATCTGATCTCGGGCTCTTTGTAGAAACAACAACCTGATTGTTATTAACATGCAGAAATAGCCAATTAATGACAAAAAATCAAAATAATTAAAATCAGGATAACCAACCAAGAGAATACACTAAAGAAATCCACAACATACCCTCTCAGCAACAAGAAAAGCAGAGTAGAATCCAACACCAAATTGACCAATCAAACCATTATCTGCTCCTAGATCCTTGTTTTCCTGAAAGACGGGGACAAAAATTTAAACATGATTGAAGCTTTGAATCATCAAAGTATCAAACAGAGTGATATTTCTGATCAATAATAAATAACCTTAAGTGCCTTCAAAAATTTTGAAGTACCACTCTGGGCAATAGTTCCAAGACAGTCAATGAGCTCTTCTTTGGTCATTCCAATACCAGTATCTCTACAACGTTAAGAGTTAACAGTTCAATAATCCTATTTACACATACCCAGAAAAACAAACTAAAATAAAAGCCATATCAATGAATATACATACGTTATAGTAATAGTTCCATTGTCTGGATCAGGCTTGATGCGTATCTCTAGTTCTCCAGCATCTCCAAGCAAAGAAGGCTCAGTCACACTTAAGAATCTCAACTTGTCCAAAGCATCACTAGCATTACTGGGGGAAAAACCAGACAAAATAAAACAGAATCAAGTAGCTGCACACATGTACCTAGAGAGAAACATAGATGCAAAAGTCCAAGAGGGAAGAAAAAAGTAAAACAAGCAAGCACAGATAGTGAATACTAAAGCAACTTAACAATATTAAATCATTCAATCAATCATAACATTATCCAAAGTAATTTGAACCTAGAATGGACTTGTTGTAAACTGCAATTACCTCACAAGTTCTCGAAGGAAAACTTCCTTGTGGCTATACAGACTGTGAACAATCAAATCCAGTAATCGACTCACCTGCAAAAAAGGAATTCATTTTCAGACACCCTTCATGAAGTTAAGTCTTTCACTTCACTGTAGGACATTCCAAATGCAAAAAAGATTGAAACTTTAACACAATAACAACCAATAAACCGCGACCCAAAAGTGCAAAAAGGTTAATCATTTGATATATTGATTCAAAACCCACCTCGGCTTGGTACTCAAACTTTTCACCAGTGGCTTCACCCTCTTCTTTCTCTGCAACCGCCGCTTCGCACCGCACAGCGAGCCTGCTGCTTCTAGCGTGCTGCTTCCACTTCAACCCCGCGGTGGCAGAAGAGAAGCACTTTATGAGACCATGTTGCGGTGGCAGAAAAGCGCTTCTGAGGGTGGAACCCCTTTGGGGTTTTGTCAGTGTGAATGGGGCAACAGAGGCAGTGGCCATGCTTCTACTCAGTACAGGAGCCATTTTCAGACCTAGAAAGAAAGAGAGAGAGTGTGTGTGCACGCGCGTTATCTCTTCAGGTTCTGTCTGATATAAAAGCGAGTACAAATGGTAAATAAGAAACCCTCCGAACCGAAGAAGGGTTTATGGAGCCTTCTAGAAATTCCGCAATATATTTGGCTGCATTTGTAAGGCCTAGATTTTGCCAATTCAGCAACACAACACATTAAGTAATTAAACTTTTTTTTTTAAATATTTTGGTCATACAATTTTATCCAATTACCTCTTGATTTGATTTAAGGGTACAACACATTATGTAATTAAACATTTTTTTTAAATATTTTGGTCATACAATTTTATCCAATTACCTCTTGATTTGATTTAAGGGTAATGTTTTCCTCCTTTTACATTTTACATAACATAAGTAATTTTCTTACACAAATATAAAAGATAATATTAATTTTTCCCACAAATTAATATAGTTAAACAAATGTGCCTGACCATTGTGCCACTGTTCCCGTTCATATTTATATATTATTACCGGAATGCCACGCGACCGGACTTATTTCCCAAACTGCCACGCAGGGTAGTTCGCCCCCGTCAGCAGCGACCTCGGTGGGCTGATGTGTCAGCGAAAAGGTGGTGCAGGAGTTCGCTGACGTCAGCAGCGAACTACACAGCATTTAATGCTGCAGCTGCCGCGCCACGTGTCGAACATGCACAGAGGTCGCGTGCACGAACTCTGTGCAACGGCTAGTCAGCCACGTGGCTGACATGCACAGAAGGTCGCTCCTGTAAGCGAACTCTGGCTAGTCAGCCACGTGGCTGACATGCACAAAGGTCGCGTCCGACGTGGGCGACCTTTGTGCAACGGACACATCCCCTCCCCCCCTATATAAACACCCCCCCCCCCCCCCACCATCCCTCTCCCCACACCCTCAGCCACCCCTTCTCCCTCTCTTACTCTCTTGATTTTTCTTTCTTCTCCCTCTCTTACTCTCACTCTTCCTCTCTCTTTTATTTTCATTTGAGGTTAGTAATGCATTTAATTAAATTTTGTTTATTTTGTTATTGTTATTTAATTGCTTTAATTTATATTATATTTAGCATAATACATTAAGTTAGATGACATATTAATTGTTATGTTATTTCAATTAGTTTAATATTTATACTTTATTAATATGATTTAGGGTTTAGAAATATTTGTAGAATTAATTTTATCACACATTAGGTTAGATGACATATTATTTATTTTATTATTTAAATTTGTCTAATATTAGTATTTTAGTAGTAATATATAAAATAATGTTAGTTGTTAAATATGTTATATTACTTTAATTAGTTTAATATTTGTACTTTAGTAATTACATTTTAATGTTAGTAGTTAAATAAAATTTAGTTTAATTAATAATGTAATAAATTATTTTTTATGCATTATTTATTAATATGATTTAGGGTTTAGGAATATTTGTAGGATTAATTTTATCACACATTAGGTTAGATGACATTTTATTTATTTTATTATTTAAATTTGTCTAATATTAGTATTTTAGTAGTAATATATAAAATAATGTTAGTTGTTAAATATGTTATATTACTTTAATTAGTTTAATATTTGTACTTTAGTAATTACATTTTAATGTTAGTAGTTAAATAAAATTTAGTTTAATTAATAATGTAATAAATTATTTTTTATGCATTATTTATTAATATGATTTAGGGTTTAGGAATATTTGTAGGATTAATTTTATCACACATTAGGTTAGATGACATTTTATTTATTTTATTATTTAAATTTGTCTAATATTAGTATTTTAGTAGTAATATATAAAATAATGTTAGTTGTTAAATATGTTATATTACTTTAATTAGTTTAATATTTGTACTTTAGTAATTACATTTTAATGTTAGTAGTTAAATAAAATTTAGTTTAATTAATAATGTAATAAATTATTTTTTATGCATTATTTATTAATATGATTTAGGGTTTAGGAATATTTGTAGGATTAATTTTATCACACATTAGGTTAGATGACATTTTATTTATTTTATTATTTAAATTTGTCTAATATTAGTAGTTTAGTAATTGCATATAAAATAATGTTAGTTTTTAATTATGTTATATTACTTTAATTAGTTTAATATTTGTACTTTAGTAATTACATTTTAATGTTAGTAGTTAAATAAAATTTAGTTTAATTAATAATGTAATAAATTATTTTTTATGCATTATTTATTAATATGATTTAGGGTTTAGGAATATTTGTAGGATTAATTTTATCACACATTAGGTTAGATGACATTTTATTTATTTTATTATTTAAATTTGTCTAATATTAGTAGTTTAGTAATTATATAAAATAATGTTAGTTTTTAATTATGTTATATTACTTTAATTAGTTTAATATTTGTACTTTAGTAATTACATTTTAATGTTAGTAGTTAAATAAAATTTAGTTTAATTAATAATGTAATAAATTATTTTTTATGCATTATTTATTAATATGATTTAGGGTTTAGGAATATTTGTAGGATTAATTTTATCACACATTAGGTTAGATGACATTTTATTTATTTTATTATTTAAATTTGTCTAATATTAGTAGTTTAGTAATTGCATATAAAATAATGTTAGTTTTTAATTATGTTATATTACTTTAATTAGTTTAATATTTGTACTTTAGTAATTACATTTTAATGTTAGTAGTTAAATAAAATTTAGTTTAATTAATAATGTAATAAATTATTTTTTATGCATTATTTATTAATATGATTTAGGGTTTAGGAATATTTGTAGGATTAATTTTATCACACATTAGGTTAGATGACATTTTATTTATTTTATTATTTAAATTTGTCTAATATTAGTAGTTTAGTAATTGCATATAAAATAATGTTAGTTTTTAATTATTTTTTATGCATTATTTATTAATATGATTTAGGGTTTAGGAATGTTATATGTTATAATTATGTTATATTATTTTAATTAGTTTAATATTTTAATAATGACATGAAACTTGAATTTTTTATTTTGTAGTATGTAATATTTAATTCATTATGGATTATGGAATAATTAATTAAACTTGATAATTTAATTATTTTTTTAATAATTTTTCTATTTATTATTTGTAAATAGATTCATGGAGCAACCACAGCCGCAGCAGACGACAGCCATTCAACCTGGTCCATTGGTGCCGTCGCTGCTGACGTTACAGGAAAAACACATATCAACGCATGTATGGAACCAATCTGGTGATGAAAATGCAGATGATCGTGTCCTAAACGTTAGACACGGTGGTACGTGGGACCATTTGAATATACCTGAGGAGATTCATCCTTATCTTCAGCAAGCAGGATTTTATCAGCTTGCGCGTATGCGCAACCAGGAGGTTAGTGATACGTACAGTAGATAATAAAAATACATACATCTTGTATAGTTAATAAATTGTGATAAAATGTAATATACCTTTGTATTTTCAGCTTGATCACCCACTTATTTCGGCCCTTGTGGAGAGATGGCGTCCTGAGACGCGCACATTCCACATGAGCATGGGTGAGGTTACAATTACTTTAGAGGATGTCCACCATCTCCTTGGATTGCCAACAGATGGAGAGGTCGTCTCTGGCCGCGTCGGAGGTCATCCATATCCGCAGATGGTTACAGATTTATTGGGCGTGACGCCCCATCGTCAGCGCGACTTGTACAAGAACCAACTTTCGCTGATATTTTTGAAGGAGCAGTATTTAAACTGGCATGAGTGGTCTAACGATGAAGTTAGCCGCATGAGATACACTCGTGCATTGATATTGCGCATCATCGGTGGTTGCCTTTTCACGGAGACTGCATCTAGCTTCGTGCATGCGCGATATCTCCTATTCTTGGATGATTTTCATAGGACGGGGACGTATTCCTGGGGTTCCGCTGTCTTGGCAACTTTGTACAGGGAGCTGTGCAAGGCTACTGACCCAGGACGATCGGACATGGGGGGCTGTGCCCTGTTACTACAGTTGTGGGCATGGACACGTTTCCCTACTATCTCACCCGCACTCCCTCCGATCCCTAACCTGCCTGTTATTTTCGGCGCAAGGTATTTGTCATGTCAAAATTAAAAAAATTATTAAGATTTTGTTGCCTGTTTGATTAGTAGCTAAATAATGCGTTGTTATTTTGCAGGTTTAATAGCTTTACGTCGATACGACGTCGGTTTACACATATTAGACGCTATCGTCATCATATGGACGTCATGCCTATACGCAGTATACGGTGGTGTCCATACGACGGATACCCTGAACATCAGCCGTCGGAGGAGGAGTCACGCAGATGGTTAGCTGTATGCCCACTCATACATTACCAGATTGTTGTCTACCAGCAGCCAGATAGAGTGCTGAGGCAATTTCATTATCAACAGCCAATACCCAACCATCCGTTCATGAGTTCGGAGCTGCTGACTATCACCCTGACTGGTAAAGGCGACGTAGACTGGCGGGAGCGACATGGACTATATATTGCGCAGTGGCATTCTAGACATGCCCTTGTTGTGCAGGGTCTAGAGCCCATGCAGGGACACGGCCATCTATCCATCAACAGCACATATATGCAGTGGTATTTTCAGCATACACGTAGATGGATGATGCAGAGATCGGCCATTCGTGCGCATGTGGTATGTTAATTTTACATCGTTTCATCACTATTATGATAAATTTTATTTATATTTTCTTCAATAACATCATACTTTTAACATTATATTCACTGCGCAGAGTGATCGCATGGAGACAGTGCTGCACATGGCATCGGAAGAGGCGCAAGGTGCATTCTCCTACCGTCAGATCTACGACGAGACTCTCCAGATGATGTCTGCGTTCGACGAGTTTGGTAGACTGACAGAGCCTGGAGAGCATGCACCTCCTCCGGTCGTGGTGCAGACAGTGGAGCCGCCTCGACATCCCCGTGTTAGCCAGCGTGCGCGCCATGAGGGATTGCCACTTCATCATCAGTCTCCAGCTATTGCCGATAGGCCTGTGCTTGTGCAGTCTCTTCCACACCGTCCACCTGGCCAGTTTTACGCACCGGCGTACCCATCAGGTGGTCCTTCCCAGCCGTATTGGTGGCCTCCTGCAGGCGGTCCGTCTCAGCCTAATGTCCCTTCGTCGCAGTACGGGTACCCTTGGTTTTCAGCAATGTCGCACCCGTACCCTGCATATCAGCCACACTTCAGTCAGCCATCATATCCGCATGCTGAGCCATCTGCACATGAGCAGACCCAGTTTGCAGGACAGTCGAGTTCGCAGCCTCAGCCAGGCCTGGATGAGTTCACACAGGATTACATACCGACATTTGACTCTCCAGCCGTCATGGCCACACCGCATGCATTTTCGACTGACTTCCTTCAGTCACCCTATTCTGGTCATGCAGGTGTGCTTTCACATGAGGATGTTGGCAGTTTAGGCGATGATGTGCATGGAGACGCACCGTCGGATGCAGCTGTTGCAGACCCTGGAGACGATGGAGGCGAGATTAGGCGTAACCCAGATAGACAGGCCAGAGAGCGGTGTTTGTTATCACCATATGAGCATAACCAGGCACGTTGTGCCAAATATCATGGGAGGAGGCAACAGTAGTCATTCATTGTATTTATAATCTTAATGTTGTTTTAGCACTGCTTCATATGTAATTACTGTCTTTTTTTTGATACTTGGTGGTTTTTTGTAATTAAATGGTGGATTTTTTTTTATTTGTATTTGCTAACTTTTATGTTAATCTTGTTGTCATATGATTATATTAATAAACATATTACAATCACAACGTAAGCACACAATGATGATATTAATAAACATATTATAATCACAAAAAACAGAACTAACGAAAAGGAAATAAAATTAAAATAGGCGTAATGAAAAATATCCAAGCAGGAGAGCGGTTGCAACGTTTCAACTACTTACTTTTACACCAAAATTATGTGCTTTGCAGGCGAGATGGACAACGCCGTCTGTCATGACCAACAACCCTACAATAACCACATCTTATCTGCGAACTCACACCCTCACGCTCATCCATTTCGTTACGGATGCGTGTACTTCGCGGCTTCCCTTTTGTACGTCTAAGGGACACATCCGGGAGAATGGTTGGGCCTTGACTGGGTGGGATAAAATCTTCATTACCAATTGGATACCATTGACCAGAATATACCTGACATTGATATGATGCACTGTATGCAGGATGAATGTATTGTAAGGGGTCATGATTTTCTGATTTGCATGCAGCAATCACATGACTACATGGGTACCTAAAAGCAGTAAACTCACCACACTGACATGCCCGATCAGCTAATGAAACCCACCATTTCTTTCCGCCTCTATGAGTTCTTTGATTGTAAGACTCTTGCACTTCAAATCGTGTTTTTTGTCTGTCATAAGAAGTAACAAAGTGTCTTGCTGCATTTTCTTGGTTTTTAACGTATTCAACCCAGAACACTTTGGCGAAACGATTACCTTTGTCCATCTCTTCCCGAGCCTCCTGCCCGTGGGTCAAAAAATATTCATTTAGCCTAGCGTACGTGATGCGCACCAAAGACGTGATTGGTAAATTTCTGGCACCTTTGAGAACCTTGTTAACACACTCTGACAAGTTTGTAGTCATGTGGCCAAATCGCCTTCCTTCAGCATCATATGATATACTCCATTTTTCCTTCGGAACTCGATCAATCCATGCTGCAATTTGTGGGCTTGATTCTTTGAATTTTTCCAAACCAGCGTCAAAATCCAATCGCGATGTAGTGTAACCTGTGCACAACAACATATAATTGGTAAACAATAATGACATTGGAGTCGTACGATGATTCCAACTAACAACAAATAATCTAGTAACGAACATACCTAACTTCTTTAACTGCTTTTTCAACATGATGTTTTTGAACTTATGATTGAAATTACTTGCCAGATGTCTCAGGCAAAAAACATGGTACCCTCGGGGTGGTTGCCACCCTAAGTTTTCATTATTCACAGCCGCCAATATCCCTGCATGTCGATCAGAAATAAGACATATTCCATTTTTCTGAGTCACATGGATCCGTAACATGGCCAAAAACCATGACCAATTGTCAATATTCTCACAACTAACAACGGCAAACGCAACAGGCAGGATGTAATTGTTACCGTCCACAGCTGTAGCAATCATTAGCGTTCCACGATATTTTCCATACAAATGTGTCCCATCGATTTGGAGCACAGGCTTGCAATAATTAAATGCATCACAACATTGTTTGAATGTCCAAAAAACCCTTTTGAACACCTTGTGTGATCCATCGAGCCGACCATCAATTCTATGTTCATTCACATCCAGTTTATAAGCAGACCCTGGAGAAAATAGTAACATATAATCCAACCATCTGGGTAGAAATGCGTATGATTCATCCCAATCCCCAAATACCCTGACAATTGCCTTCTGCTTTGCTTTCCATGCCTTTCTGTATGAGATATGAAATCCTAGATTTGATGCAATCCTCTCCTGTATTAAGCCAATTTTCACACTAGGCTCTTCACGTATCATTTCTGCAGTTTAACAAACAACAGTGTATTAGCGTTACAAATATGGTATTCATTTAAACATAGAGCATATGGTTGACTTACCGATGATCAATTCACAAATGTAACTAGAGTTAAGTTGTTTGTGATCTTGTGAAAGTGTTTGACTAACACATGTATGGATGTTGTTCCATACGCCTATTATCCATTCATTACCGCCTTTTTTCTGATATGCCCGCATCCTCCACGGACAACCATCATTATGATTTTGACAAATCATAATCAGCCTTTTCGTGTCACTTTTTAAGACAACAGTTGTGCGATTATTTTATGGACATTTGTACATCCTGCTTGCTTTCAAATTCCTGGTCCTTATAAAGCGCTTGACCCATTTCCCAATTTGGTACTTGTGCCCCCTGCATGTCATCACACTCTTGATCAGGGTGTGCCCAGTTAATGTTTGTGTAATGTGGTATTTGCGACCAAAATGGAACATTATCCTCTCCTGTTTAACACACGTTTCGA